>JADANM010006178.1:555999-567856 GCA_026213755.1 Eurema hecabe
GTTGTAGCTCCATTTTAGTGAGTCCGATATAACCCTCTCTTCCTCTCAAAAGGAGACTGCAGCCCCTGCCTATTCTTAAGAGAATAAATTCTACTATAATTAATAAGGAGACAAAAATAATCTCCGCAAAGTAAATACGTCAATACGATGCAAAGAATGTCAAGTATTCAACATACCATAAAAATATGTAAACACATGAGATGAAGAAGCAGACGGTGTGGAGACATTTGCATTCCTGAAATATGATTTTAATTGAATTCCTTACACCTTACAGTGTAAGGAATAAGGTTCATTTTGCAGTGTTTAATTGTTGGAGTTGATGTGTATGTCTTTAGTTCTTTGAAGGCTAGATGATATAATTAGTGTCTTTCTTGAAACTGCTTCAATTACATATACACATATAAAATACTAGCTGCTGCCCCCGACTCCGTCCGCGTGGACTTTCATATAAACTTTGACCTCCCTCCTAAGGTAACCTATGTTCTTTCTCAGGCTAGACCATCTGTGTACCAAATTTCGTTCGAATCGGTTTAGCAGTTTTAGCGTGATACAAAGACAGACAGATAGGCAGAGTTACTTTCGCATTTATGATATTAAGTATGGATAATAATTCTAAGATTTTATTTTTTTACGAAAGGTGACGGTGTTTATGACCAGAAGCTCTACTCCGAACACAATCGATGTCGATTTTTATTATTTTCGATACAGTTTTTGAGCTACTTCAAATTAATATAAAAACTTTTTGTTTCTGTTTCGATAACATTCCAATAAACTGATGTGCGATCCGACTCTTTATTAGAGTAGGTATATTAAGTCTCATAGCTCGGTTAGCAGTATCAAAAATATTCGATATCGACGACGATTGCATTCGGAGTAGATACTCAGATTCAGTAAGAAAATCATAAATTCCACTGTGTGTGTCTGGTACACAGTTTTTGAGTTTGGTAGAATTCGCAAGTTCTACGTCTTAAATAAAGGTACCATTCTAATATGTAAGGGGATATCACGTGTATTTATTTTTTCGTCATTTATTTTATGGTCATTAATTTCAGAACAAAATAAGATTATAGTCTATACCTGTATTTAAATTAAGATAATAATCACAAAATTTTAAGATTATTTGTAAGTACTAAAAATACACGTGATGTTGAGAGGAGGGAGGGGGGGTGGTCTTAAACCTCACTGCGTATCATCTGCGTATCATCAATGGGGGTTAAAAAATGCTAAAAAAAGATCACGTAATTAATGGACAACCCCTAACTTGTTACTTATATAGTTTTAAAAAAGGTAATATAAATGAGCTGAAAAAACAAGTAGTCAGCTGAGTTGATATTTATATAAATATAACAAACTTAGGAGCTGTCTTCTACCTATTAATTACGTAGAATAGTCCACGAAAGTTCCCGTAACTCCTACCTGCTAATAAGAAGGAATACAGTGGATTTTGGTCGGTAGAAGACCGACATAAACCACGGTCTTTTCCCCAAGAGGGTACCCTATTCAGATTTCCCAACTACGCCTTTATATTATTTTTACATAAGGGTTTGGTAAGGCATAAGCCTTATGTATAAACATATTATAATGACTAGATCTCCGTTCAACAAAGCATACGCGATGATCTTAGCCTTGTGAATTCCTAAAGGCCGAGATACCTACTTACTTTAGTAAGTGTAAACGTCAAATAAAATCTAGTTTATATCTTCATTAATCTTCATAATAAATTTAAAGTTGCACTACGCCACCTAATTATTTATTTTGTATGTTTTGTCCTGACTTGGTTGCCTCGATGAGATCACTCTTAAGTGATAAGGCCGCCAGTTACTACAATGATTTCTATTTTATAAGGTTTATATTGTTATGTGTAACGAAGTGTTAAATAAAATAAAAAATAAATAAATTACGTGTCACGTTGTTTGTCCGCGATTGACTTCCAAACTAATGAACCGATATTAAATTAAGTTTGCACATCGTGTACAGTTTGATCCAACTTAAAAGATAGGATAGCTTTCATCCCGGTATTACCCCTGGTACGGGAATTAGGTAAAACCGTGGGACACAGCTCGTACCTATTATTTAAAGAGACAACGCTTTTGATTTTCAATTTCTCTTACGATACAGCATAAGTCGATATTGAAACATTTAACGACAATAAATAGCTACCTTCTTTCTTAGTACCAATAACTGTATTAACGTAAAACTTAAATCTTTGGATCGAATTTACTTACCTTTATATAACCAGACACAATTTAGCATACAAAGGGCATACATCAATGTAATTAACATTCGTATTTTCTAAGTCTAAACATCTAAGGTTGCACAATTTCCGCAGTCGGTACGCGCTGGATTCGAAACAATTCCCGAGCTAAGTATTAACGTCTTCACTCGCTACCACATCGGCTCCTTTGTAGTTATATTATAACAAGACGGAATTCCCGAGTGTCGTGTAATGGATACTATAGGCGTGGCCAGCTAAATGGCTCGCTGGAAGTAATTGGCGGTTTTTTGCCGGAGCAAGGCGGTTCGGTTCCGAGAACACTTACGCCGCCATCTTGCTGGTGACTTATGAAGCTCAATTACGCGCTATTAACATAAACAACTGATTTACTTGGCTGAATAGGATTGCGTAATTTAGAGGAGCGTATGAATGGTGGGTATAGTGAGTAGTGATAGATGAAATTGCTTGCTTGGTCTAGGTAAAGGAAAGCATTGATTTTCCTAACTGAAAAGCGAATACCTAGCCAAATGGTTGGGAGAAAAATCATAAGATTTTGAAATTTATTTATCTATATTCACTATGGAGCTATTGTTTGTTTTCAGAACGTGATAGATAACCTAACTTTGGGGCTTATATATTTATTTTGTTTGTGAATATAATATGTGTGCTAACGGTTATTTTAACATAACATAAAATGGCATACAAATAAAGTTTTCTTAATACTGATACTTCGAAATTATAAGCGAACCTTTTCCTTTTGTTAAGATTTAAAAAATTCCTAGGCATATTTTTCAGGATCCGAACTGCTCTATTTACTTGTTACTACAACTAACCACTGCGCCACTCGCCGTAGGTGGCAGTCTACATTGTAACAAGTAGCAATATAGAATGTATTTCCCAGTAATCAGTATTGCGTCTGCATTTGTAATGATCGTTCATATAGGTACTCTACGATTCTGTGTGGTATGGTTACTGATCAGATGGTGAAAATGGAATTTTAAGTTGTTCCCATTTTTTTAATTCTTAAACATCGTATATAATGTAAGTATTATTATGGAAATAGGCTACATAAGTAACACTTTCGCATAATCATTGGACTAATACATACTCTTTCGACTAATGTAGGTTTAAAAAGTTTCTAATAACTATGTACCGGCTCGGATCTACAGAGATCTGTTAAAAACTCAGTTAGTTACACTTTTTGAAAATAATGCAACGACATCTTTTGATTCCATCTTTATTAGATAGAGGATTCAGATATGCACTGCTAATTCCTATGAACGCAGTGCGCGCCATAAGCTGAAGCCTGAAAGACTGTCACCTTGACAGCTGATAGTCCACTGACACATGTGTAAATTAAGTATGTAAAAACAACAATCACCGTTTGGTTGTTGTTTTAACATAATTTTTAATACACCGTTGCTATTTAAATACCACCTAATTATTTATGACATCACCTACTAAAATCATTTTATAGTCAAAATACAATAAATAGCAAAATAAGCGGTGGGTAAGCGCATAACTTGATAACAGCTGAACCGACTTAGGTAGGTACATCATTCTTTTTTTATAATATTCCTGGATGTTCGAGGATGATTTAAAAGTTAGGTTACGTTAGGGTAAGTAAAAAGAGTCACGTTGGGCCAGCGTTACATATAAAAATATCTAGTCATTTTCCTCTAGTCCGGTTATTCTCATGTATCGGTAACACATCCATATAGCAAGGTATGAATGCCTCGCGCGCCGATGTCCGTTCGTGTCTGAATCGCTTCGATGGCTTCTGCTAAACGCGATCTAGTTTCATATAGACTTTTTGTCTAGCTGATGCAAAAAGATTGAGGAATAAATCATATACTCTTCTTATCTCCTGGCGCCAGTAAAATTATAATGTTAGATGTCATGGCTATTTAGATGTTATATGTAATTCGAGAATCTTCCTTTTCAATGTTTTTGGTATGTTTATTGGATCTGGAATCGGGTTGACTGAATAGCCGCGAGGCACAATAAACATTTAAAAAATTAACTACATATTTTGACTAAGGTAAAAGGTTAACGTTTACGAAATTAGAACTCTAATGGCGGAATACTGAAACGCAACTTAAAATTAAGTACAACTTAAAACGGTCCGATTTGACAGTTCGCTATACAATTCTGTCAAAATTACGAGGCTTAAGGCGAGCTTAAATTTAATTTGCGTATGAGTATTTAGCAGTTAGAAAATTATAAAGAAGCTCTATAAGTATATGAGTTTTGGATGGCTTTTAAATAAAAATACTCAATCGATTTTTATAAATGGTAATAATGATTAGTGATAACTGCCCAGATGGTACACTTTATAGAAATTTCATAAAGATGTTAATGTCAAAGGAGTTCCAACATTTAGGTATCTCAACTAATCAATCCCAAAACAAAAATTTATTAAATTTGTTATATTTACGTACTTATTCCGATTATATTTCTTGAACTTTTTCTCATTCAGCCTAAGACTTATGTTTTTTTTTTCTAAAAGGGATTTCATTGGATACTTTACTCTTATTACAGGAATTGGGCGAGTGAGATTTATTATACTCTCGATATAAATAGTGCGTAGGAATAATAGCAAATGAAACTACCACGAGCAATTGGTCTCGAAGCGACATTAGCCTAGATACTAATTTGATTTCGTGCGAGTCAACGCTCGCCTAACGATACGAGAAAAATGCACATCGTGTTTGATACCTTTGATAAAGTTATTTAATTATTTCGTAGTATTCTAGAATGTCCTTACTAAAGTAATGTATGCGAGAATTTGTGAAAATATATGGATAGATATATTATGGATTTTTGTTGCATGCGAAAACTGGGTTAGTTGGTACCTCATAAAAATTGGATGAAGATTCATATGTTACTATATTATATGTACCTATATCTCAGATGAACAAATCCTTGTACTGGTACCTTTTGTTTTATATATCTGGGGTATCTACGCCAGTACCTAAAACATAAGCTAGTGTCTAGTATAAATACATATACACATAAATGTCTGTATATGTATATTAGTGATCGATTTAGGCTAATATTTTTAAGGGAGCGTGGATGTTTGTGGATGTGTGTCATAGTTGTAGGTAATGTTCGGAAATTATTTTACCAAATTCTGTTGATTATAGCTATTGTATCCTAACTTATAATTTAAAAGCGAAACTTTATGAAAAAAACTTCCCCTACACGACTACTAATAGATACGACTACAATATAGACTACAATAATAACGCTACATAGTCATATAGATATAGACCAATATATCTAGCAATAGCTAGATCAATGAACCAACTTCAGACTTGACCAATGACCAATGACCAATCATCCTCAGCTGACATCGCGCCCGGAAGCCATCGACGTACCGTCTAACCTTGCAATGCCGCGGTCGGAATGTCCCCCCACCATCCACCTCCGCTGTGACGTCACTTGGTGGGGTGGGCGTGGCCTGACTCCGCCCACTCAGTGCTGTGAATGGTATGGGTTGCGTGTATGGTCGATATTGTATAGAGTATAGAGCATAGTTGAGTGTTATAGTAGCGTAGTGATTTTTAAATTTGCTGCATTATATGATTTAAGAAATATAGCTATGTATATAGGAATGAAATATTATGTTATAGTAAAAGAGATATTGAAGTTCTTTTTGTAAAAAAGTTTCGTCTATTTAAAATAAATATAGACAAATACTGATAGCAATTATTTTTTGTTTATTAAAATTAATTCATTAAAAATACAAATAATTTAAAGGGCCTTTTAAATATGATAACGGATAATTACTTAGACAAAACAAACCAATACATATAAATAGGTACCTATAGATGTAAGATTTCTACAGAAAAAGTCTGCACATCAAATTAAATTAAAAAAACACTCAAGCAGTAAAATATGGGTTAGAAAATAATGAGAGAGAGAGCCTTACAAAACCCAATTCAACTTATCTAGTTAGGTACACTATGTTAGTTAATAAAAATCTGCAAACCTGCATTTTTATCTATGCTAAAAATCGATAGCTAGGGGTGCCAATTAGCAATTATAATAACCCAATCGATATCACACCAAACTGTACAAACAAAAATATATCCTGCCACCTTAGTTATAAGACACATATTTCTTTAAAAAACGTCAATGCGGGTGTACGAAGTGCATATCGACTGAATAATTTGTGCAAAATTAATTGACTGATACAAATGCACCCTACATACCACAGATTATCATGGTAATAGTTCGTAATAGATATCTTAGTAACGGTACAAGTACATGTTTCATCAATAGTTCCAATAAAAAACTCAATATTCTAAAGCAGAAGCTTCATCTGATGGTATAAGTAGCGTCACGAAACTTTAGCGCTGAACGAAACCTGCGCAGAAGCAAAAATAAGGTATAGTTGGGTGCGGGAACGTTGATTGGTTCCCCAGTCGTGTTGTCTTTCTCGCACCAATACGTCAATTACGAGCGCGATTCTACCGATGCGCAGCTATTCTCGTACAGCGCTAAACATTCGTGAAGCGACCTATACGCGACCACCGTCGCCCATAGATAATCGCAAATCAAATTGCTCACGGGTACTTAAAGAAAAAGGAAAAAAAAGTATTTGTGTTGAAAAGCGAGCCGAACCAATTCAGCTAAGCAGCATGGCTCTTCACCTCGATAAACCCAGTGCCTACTTCTTGATCTACCATCTGGAAGAGTGTGGCTAAAACTCCCTTAAAAATAAATAGTTAAAATAAAAAAAAAACATTAAAAGCCGATTGAGTCAGCTTTAAAGTCCACCATCTGAAGAACTCAATCAACTCTCAACTCTGATGTAGCCATGTACCTAAGGCTCTTCTTATCTTTATTCTGTTAGTTTTTAAAATATAAAACATTTCGAAAGATACAGGTTTAGGTCCAAAACGTCTATAGACTGGATATTAGGTACACTGCATTGGCTATGGGCCGGCGTTACTCTTACTATCAGGAGTGCGTCCAGCTCGTCTCCCCTCTTCATATTAAAAAAAAATACTCGTTACAAAAACCTATATACCGACTCAAGTGAAACATCACCTAATAATATATTTCGTAAACATCTGAAGCACGGCAATGTCGCTACATCGTGCATTACTCATTGTCACAACACGACGCACCCTACGCATTAATCATACCACGACTTTTATTGCTGTATTTTAACAATCATTGATATTGAAGCCGAGTTTAAAAAGTCCTTTAAGTCTTGGTGTTTGTTTGAATTGTTTTTTTATTAGTTTCTTCTGTGAACTTAAAAGTACGATCATATAAGAATAGAGTAGTGTCTATAAGATACCTAAATACTATATATTTACGTGTTCATTGACAGAATGCTTATTAATAATAATAATATGATAAAATTGTTACATTTTAAACAACTTCTTCAACTTCCGGGTAGCACTGCATTGGTTATGGGCTGGCGTTTCTCTCTCCATCAGGAGTGCACCCAGCTCGTCTCACCACTTCGTAGTATAAAGAAAATACTTCTTTATCTAGCATCTGACATCGGTACTTCACTATTATTTTTCTGCACTCACAAATCTAACTTTATATGCAACAAATAAGACACATTTAAGTGGTTAGTAGGTAATTTAAAAGAACTATTTTTGACAACGCACTTAAATTTTCATATACAATATACCTACTATTAATAGAATAGCAATCGCTTACTCGTAGGTACATCCATCAATAATATTTCATTGAAAGAGCAATCTTATTAATTTAATAGTCGCCTCAAAATTAAGCAGTAATTAGCTTACGATCTTACACAATATCAACGACTAAAGCCACTCTCCACAGACAATACTTACCAAAAATACTCGCACAAAAGGGAAGTAGCGGAAGGATTTATGCCCACAATCGAAGATTTATAGCATGCGCGCGCGCACGTGCACGATGGCTCGGTAGACAAATGTACGCCCATTGGCGGTCACCTGACCGAGGGAATATGTCTTGGAGTTTTTAAACAAGCAAATGTTCCAGAAACTTCCACTGCGAACCGTTTATATATGATAGTTAGTTTACCTAATTCATGAGGTTTTCTTTTACAAATTTGATTGTCCCCAGACGTGTCCCGCGCTTCTAACTACGTAATTCCTGTTCCCGGGGCAATACCGGGATATAAAGTATCCTATGTGTTAATCCACAAACCAAATTTGATCTAAATTGGTCCAGACGTTTTTACGTGAAATAATATCAAACATACATCTATACATTCTTACAAACTTTCACATTTTTAATATATTTTTACGTCTAAGTACGTAAGCTAAGCATAACGTCTTGAAGTATCGTGTTGGTCATAAAGTGAATCTTCTAGAAACTTACTAGGTACTAGATTTCCGATGACATACTCTTCATCAATGTACTATTCTTTTTCATTAGCTATAGGTAATGTAACCTGAATAATGTACGTAGCTCTTAGGTTGTTCAGTTATAGTCAGTTATTATTTAACTAGAGTCTAGGCTACATGGCGTCTCGGAAAAGTCTGGAAAAGCTTAGAATAGGTGCCCGGGTTGCATCCAATATGGTAGGACGGGACACACTGGGGTTTTGGTTATAAGAAGTTCATCATATCTCATGGTCCTTTTCCCGAGTTTCATGGATGTCCTGCGAGAATTACCCACTACAAAAGGGTCTCGGCTACATATAGCCTACTTAAATTAAGATACTTTTGACTTTGTCTTTGACTGATATATACACTTGATGATAACACTTTTGAACCACAAAACAATTACATACCACCGAAAGCTATACGTTTTTTATTTCTCGTCCACCATAATTCTATTTTAAAAGAACCCTACAATTAAGACGGGAATTTAAAATCTCATTAATATACAAGATAAATATTTTTTAATTCACATCACATTATAAAAATGATTTTATATAAATACTCAGATTACTGCCGATAACTAACAACATCACATGACTCCGTATACATTAACTCGAAGTGTGTTTGATTAAAAACTAAATAAAGAGCCTCGAGCAAGAGACCATGGGTTATGGCGACCTTCTAGATATAAGTAGTCTCCAAAAAATATCATAAGCGCGATTCAGACTGCCTCTGATAACGCAACAATATCAGCATTAGATAAGTCCAATCAATCAATCGTCTGGTAATCGCGATAAATCTCGCGGTAACAATACACACGAGGACATTTCCTCCATTTGCTTTAATTTATTTGCATCGCGCGGCGAGGGGAGGGTAGTCGTAAATATGTCAGACGCAGCACCGAGCGGAGCGGTTACAACGATACGTTTTGTTCTATTTTCTAGTCTAGATCTTTTTTTTTAATTTAGTCACAATGCTATAGGATTAATGGGGATTTACTGTTTTAACGGTTACGTGTTAATGTGTTTTAGTTTTAGCTGTGTGAAGCTTTATATATCTAGGCCAGTCTGTTTGTGCTACATCGATAATAATTATTTATTTACTAAAACAATAATCAATAAAATATAACGATTGGTAGTACATGCCATCTTAACAAAATTTAAATACGAATAACGACACGAACAATCTTATTAGGTACTATAAAAATATTTAAATGACTAACGACCAAACACTCAAACTCAGATCAAATTTAAAAATGTCTGAAGTCTCATTATTTTGGCGAACTGTCAAATTGGACCGATTTTTCTATCATATTCTTTTAAGTAGCTTTAATCGAATAGATCGACAGACCAATGGTCTTCGATATTCAGAATTAAAGAACGTATGTCTGCTCTTCTATCGGCTTATAGAAATGAGATACATAGATATAAAGGGTAAAAGAAGACTTACCCGCAGTATACATTCTATAGGACAATGTTTGGCTGTATAATAAGCACGTGTTGCTAAATCCACAACCAAGCATCGACCCTTACTTATTTTATCTACACAAAACTAGACATTGGCAAAATTGTTTTTTTTTTTTTTTGAGAGGAAACTCACTGTATTGCCTGAAGGGCATTTACAGTTTAGCGCGGACTTTTGGGCGAGCCGAATGGCTCGTCCTTGCGAGGGCGACTCGCCTAAGGGCTTCCCTCCCCCGTGGGAGGGCCGCGGACCTCGGCTTGGGCTGTCGCCAGTGAGGACGTGGCCTGAAGGGCCGGACGGAAGCTCACCCGGGTGAGCGAACTGCGGTATATAGGACCGCGCCTTCTGCGTGGAAGGCGGTGAGACGCGCTTGACGCGGCGGTAGCGGCCTCTAACGCGGCATTGCTGACCGTTATAGGGTCGTCTGGATCGGTGAGGAGCAAAATTGTGGTAACGCAGCAATGCTATTTAAACGAGATAGAAGAAGGTATCCTATAAGACACTGTCCTCAAGCAGATCAAAGGTTTACCTACGTAAAGATCTAAGAAAACCCAAATTAAGTGGAGCTTAATACAACTGAAGTGGTTTCAGACCAAAGTATGTAAACCCTGCACTTCCCTATCATAACTCCATTCATCTCGGCTTAAGCACGGCATATTTATCGCGTGTCTCATCTCCACTTACTGTAAATCTACCGCAGACATATTCAATCAGCTGCAAGTATGAATCCTGAAGATTAATACACATCGGTTTCGCGCCAACGACACTTCAAAGAGAGCAGGATGGGATAAGCGCTTTATTTAGTTAACTGCGTGTAATGTCGTGTTAAATCACTGTTATAGGAAGGTACACGTACAGGGTATTAGGCAATTTGTAGTTCTTGTATGTAACTAGCCGTGCCTTGCGATTTTACTCGCATTTGAGCACGTGTTATACACATAAACCTTCCTCTTAAACTACTCCATCTGCTGAAAAAACCGCGTTTAAATTGTTTGCGTGGTTTTTAAGATTTACGCATACATAGGGAGTGCAAGAAGAAACTTTTCTTAAACTATGTAATGACTAATGACTAAGGGAGCTTTGGCGCACCCTGAATGAGGTCTATGTCCAGCAGTGGATAAGAATAGACTGAGATGATGATGATGAATAACTGGTATAAGTATCAAGAAAGAACTTGAGCGTAAATGATAGTGTAAGTGCATTTTCTTTCTTAAGTCGTGGACTTTTTTTAGATTATTTAAATAGAAATATTTCTGTGATAGGTACGTCGCTAGTTAAAATTGTTTAATAATATATATGCTAAATTTAAAAAGTTGTTTTTGAATGAAAAATAAAGTTTTTGGATTAGTGTTTTATGACCTTTACTAAAAAAATATTAAATAATGTGTATTTGTTATATTTAACATTTATTCATTATAATTCTTAATGAATAAATGTTAAATATAACAAATACACATTTAAAAACTTTTAAGTCAGTTCCCGGGTAAAAAATTTAAATAGGTATATTTGATAGTAAAAAAAATCTATGTCTAAATGCAAACTTTTATGCAATCTTCTTGTGATACAGAAGAATTTCATCTCGTCATAGCTGAGGAAGGCATTTGTATTATCCCGTCAAATCATTGTCATTGATATTTTTATGCGACAAAGAACATTGTACGACGTTTTTTTAACTCCAATATGTAACTTACATAACTTATATTTATTCCATTAATTTTATTTGCGTAATAAAACCAAAAATACATTTTTAATACATGTATTATATTATATTGTAAAAATAGTTAGAAAGTGTCAAATGTTTTGTTAATTGATTCAAGGTCCCACGCGAAAT
>JADANM010006178.1:586849-602037 GCA_026213755.1 Eurema hecabe
TTCCCATAGAGTTTCCAAGAGGGTTTGAATTAGAGATGTAGCAATTAAGTCCTCTTTAAAATTTATTGAATACTTATTATAAAAATAACTCATTAAATGTCAACCCCAACAATTTACTAACTACCTAAACATTTTGGTGTAGCACAAAAACTACAACAAAAACAGTTGTCAAATATTGCGGGTTATAAATCAAATCGCGGTTGTGCAGATGGCCTATGTTCTCATTAGCGGCGCCCTTTGTAACGTGACGAGGGAACAGCCTGTGATATCGTTCATTTAGCGATCCTTGCTAATGTCTTAGCTTCCGTGTTAAATGCTTAATGTCATTAAAGTTGCGGTAGATTTTTATAAAACTAGTAACCAGCCCCGGCTTCGCTCTCATATATTATAAAAGTGTTATATATACAAACAAATCATCCTTTTGAATCACTCTTGCCGGAATACTGAAACGCAACTTAAATTTAAGTACAACTTAAACCGGTCCGATTTAACAGTTCGCCATACAATTCTGTCAAAATTACGAGCCTTAAGGAGTGCTTAAATTTAATTTGCGTATCAGTATTTCGCCGTAAATCTATTAAAAAAAAAGATTTAAGCAAACATATGGGTATATGGACAGAGAAAGCGATTTTGTTTTATACTATGTAGTGATACTGAAGAAGATATGTTTCACTATAAACTTAATAATAACGTAGTGCCTACGATCGTGATGGTGACCTTTCCGGAGACAACTGGTAGACGGAGGTCTATTTATCCTTTTATATATTTTACTGCCTTTTGTTCCAAACCCACCAAAGTCGAACACCTCTTTCGGTTAGCTACTGGCAGGGAAATCCAAAGAGCTGACAGCAAACATATAATCTTTGTACACCCCTGGCTTTTTAGTCTACAGACATCTTGAACAACTCCAACATGTACCTATGCAAGTTAATAAAATTTCCGCATGCTATCGGCCGACTAAAGAACCCGCAATGTATGAAGATTGTATGTTTACGTTTTCTTTCTTAATATGAAGAGGGGAGACGAGCTGGATGCACTCCTGATGGTAAGAGCAACGCCAGCCCACAGCCAAATGCAGTGCTAGGTGTAGGTAATTTATATATTCTTCGGATAGATACACAATAAAAGATATTATAGCACTATTCAAAGGTCATCCTACAGACTGATATAGCTACTAAGCTACCAAATCCGACCAAAATAGATATATTTAAGACAATTGTTGTTTTATACTCAAGTATGTGTCGAACGACCGCCGAGGGACGCATTTCTATAAATACGGTATACACAAATGTTTATTCTGTCTGTCCGTAAGTGGTTTATTGCCCGTTAAACGGTGACAATTGTTTAAAAATGGTTTATAGATCGTAACTTCGGTTTTTATGCATGTTTGTATCTTATAAAGTTAGAAGATATTAGCTCTGATTTGGTTCGTGCATGTTTCTCGTATTGGACGCTAAGATACATTTTAGAAAACCTGTATGTTTTGTAATTAGCTCTTGACTGCTACTTTGATCGGTTATATAATATCCTTTCTCTTCCTCCTCCATGTTAAGTGAACAAATAAAAAAAAGTAAGGCTAAAAATGCTGAAGGCACGTAAGTTTAAAAATTTCTCATTAAAATCAAATCTTAAAACAATTAAAAGTAAACTATTGGATCTTTATACGTTGGTACCTACTTAAATTTAACTATAAAAAACATATACATTAAAAATAAGTGTCCAGAGATACTAACTTAAAATAATCCATTCATACAATGAAATATTGATGTTTTGAAATTTCAAATGAACTATGTGGTCACCCGTAGATACTGTGTGAACATATTGTTTAGTCTACATTGCTACTTAATTAATTAAAAAGGCAATATAATAGCTATAAACTCGAAAACAAATCTATTAGTTGAAAGCCATTTAAACCGAAATTAATGCGTCAAGCGCCCTCAATGTGGAATAAAACCACTAACAATGGGAAACAGAGGACAAAAATAGATATAATGCTATCCAAAATAGCGTATAGCACTCAATGGTTTCGACGCATTCCGCTGTTCCCAAGCTATCGTAAAACAAACAGACAATTTGTCCACGTTATTTATGCTAATGGAGCGTTAATGAGCTAATATTACACAATTAGACGCCTGCTTGTTTAAGAATATAGCTTAGTTTTGGTTTTAAAGGCGACAAGTGTACCTAGGTAACTGTCAAACCAGCGTACTGAAAATTTACCTCAATGTTTGACAAGCTTCAAGAAGCTTATTCTTTACTCAGCGCCATCTAGTCCTACGCTAAGCCGAGCTTGTGTTATGGCAACTGGATAAAGGATAAATTACATATAGGTACGTACTTATCTTTTGTAAATACTTATGTATACGTAATACATAGCAACACCCAGACCCTAGGAAGATGTAAATCTATAGGTGCTAATATTATAAATGCGAAAGTAACTCTGTCTGACTGTCTTTCCATCACGCTAAAACTTCTGAACCGATTAGAACGAAATTTGGTACACTGATGGTCTAGAGCCTAAGATAAAACATAGGCTACTTTTTAACTGCAAGAAAGGGTTATAAGTGGGGAAGGGGGGGTCAAAGTTTATATGAAAGTCCACGCGGACGGAGTCGCGAGCAACAGCTAGTTACAAATATATTTTTTCAAATCTATTTGAATACACTGTAAAAATATATTTATCATTGGCGCAGAAGGCAGTAGGTCGTTCGCTAGAAGTGTTACCAACGCACCAAGCGGTCGTGAATTTAAGACTAACGGCCAAATAGTCATAATATTATATCTCATAAATCAAATTTAAGCACGCCACGTTTAGTAATTTTGACAGATCTGTGTGGCGAATAGTCGACTCGGACCGATTGCTCTTACATTTGAAAAACGTTTCAGTATTCTAGCATTAGACTATAGAAACCAACCACTTCTGATATTTACTTGAGACTTACCATAATATTTACATCTTCTCGACTTCGAACTAACTCGACTAGTTCGACAAGTCGAGAAGTTTTACCATTGTATAGAAAAGGGGAATGTAACTTTCCTCTGAACAAAAGTAAGGATTCTAAGGATATGAATGCGAGTATTAACGTGATACAGAATTCGATATGTCGCAGGCGGATTGTATCCGCTGTATTACATTACGGCTAGCCGTTTTACAAAACAGGGCCTTTTTGGAAAGCGGCGGTTTACGCATAAGGTAAATATTTCTATTCTATAGTTAATAGTGAAAAGTGATAGGTTCGAATATCGTTTTTGTAAAACACTATAAGAATACGTAGGTATGACTAAACTTACTGCGTATAAAAGAGAAGCTAACAAAAAGTATTTTCTCATTAAAATCTCTAAGTAATCTAAGTAAATATAATATAATGGAACACCAATTGAACCAATAAAATCTTTTAATCTTCTGATATTTAGTCATTTTTGATATTTTGATATCATTTTGACGTCGATAATGTATATTTTGAATATAAATAAATATTTCCTATACTTAAACTATGTATGTATTTATTATAATTTATTTCGGAGCTAACAAGACAAGGTATGTCTTAACACCTTGTAATGTGTTCAATAAAACAACGATTCGCTTTGCATATAATATTTATTGAGCCCGCTCGATAAGCCGTAACAATGTCTCGTTATTATTATTTACACGTAAGGCGTGTTCACACAACACGAATCTGATTAATCGCTTGTGAAGACACCTTTACAATATGGTAATTTACAAGTGAAAAGTAATTGTAAGATTGTAGACTTTTTTTAATAAATTGTTTGTTCAGAAGATTGTTAGTGTCTGGACTTTTTATTTTTATTATAGTGATGTATTTTTTTAATTTGTATCTTTAAAATTTACTTTTTGTTTTTTTAGCTATGGTAATGGTAGTCATTAGTAGATTTACTATACTATATATAGAGTGCTCAAAACCTCAGAAAAATATACATATCACACTGTAAGCTTGTTTTAAAATATTTATATTATAAGAAATTTAGAGGTGGGTATAGTTATTTTAATATCTACAATCTTACAATTGAATTCGATAACATTCATGGTATGACATCTAGGTCTAATACAATTTTAACATACATTTTTTAAAGTCGGTTACAAATGCGTTTCAAATATTTTTAATACTTAAGTTTTTTTTAATTACAAGTTGACAAATATCCAATTTGAAAAGATAAAAAAGGTGATGTTTTTTTCTAGAGTCGTATTTTATATGAATGAAATGATTAAGATACTAGGACATCATGAAGCTGTCGAAGCGAATAGATTACATTTCTAGATCTTTCCGTAAAAGACGACAAAGTCGTTTCTTCTAGACAAATATGCTATTACAATTTCTGTGTCTGATTCTAATAAACGACTCTTTTAGTTTCTTAAGCGAAACTAATGTCTCGAAAACTAATTCCTATTAAATATTAACGCGACATGTTCATATTTTATTAGTAAGAAATGTGGAAAAAAACTTTCATCATAGTAACCGTACCAATTCTAAAGTACATAGTTAAAAAATGACTCATATTCCACAATTTACATTGTTTGGTGTCCACACCAATCGATGAAACCAATTTATTCGTAATTCAAATTATTTTTCTGTTAAATTAAATTTTTTGGCGTCCACACCAAGCCAACTAACGTTTAGAATACAATTTAACATCGGTTAAGTGCGGTATCATTTATTAGAACCAGAGCACATATACAATATAACATATATGTAATATTAATATTTGTATATCGAGCGTAGAGTTGCGAGACCCACTAACATAGTGTTTCGTATTTACATTATTATAGAGAACATTATTGCACAGATATTTAATATACCTACATGTATATATTTTTTAGACATTCAAATTGAGACAACGACAAAAAAGTCCATCGGATAGATAAATTTAAAATAATAGATGTTTTATTCAAAAGCTTAAAGAGATACATTGATTTGAAAAATCGTATGACGTCACTGTTACGTTCGTTTTCAACTAAGGTGTGACGTAATTAGTCCCCACGCCGTAACTTTAATGTACCAAAGTATTTATTTATAAGCAGTCTTTTATTATTTTGACAAAACAAAAAATACTATATTCTGTTATTATCTAAGCGATAAATTTTTTTTTTCATATCCTATCGTCATGTCATATATTTGTTATTATGTCAGATAATTGAAAATTTAAATCTGTTCTATATTCATTATATTCAAGGAGCTATGTTACAACACAATTATACACACATAGATACGTACATAGATAGACTGTCCAAACATTACCCTTTTTACGCAGTAGTCGGTTAAAGAATAACTTCGCTGCTAAAACATTTTTAAGTTGGGTACCAAAGTTGGTTTCTTAAAAAAAATCACATATATTGTACATTATTTTAAATATGTATTTACCATTTTATATTCGATAAGTATTTTGTATCTTTAAAGTATTCAATAGATAAGTAAGATAAGTAAGTAAGTTCTCGCAACTCTCAAAGTTATCGATCTAACTTAGCTATGTACACTATTCTAACTTAACGAATACATCAGGTAATAAGCACTATTTACATACGCTCTACCAGCTAAGTGATACTGCTATGTACTTACATATGTACAAAAAATATCTTCTGAAAAGGCTTTGTGTACGGTTTCCTTCTTCGAGGTGAAAGAAATTACAATTAAGACGTTTTCTTATTTATTTATTTTTTAATTATTACCTTTTATTTTCATAAATACAGCCTTTTATATAAAATTTAGGTTATGTTTTTACTTTTGGAGGATCATCCATCGATACATTAATAACTTATGATAAAATGTAGTTTTATAAAAAGAAATTTTGCAAAATTAAGGAGGCATATTCTCTTATGAATAGATAGATTGTTTGGAGGTTGTTGTTCAATATTGTACCTATATTATTTATATAGTAAGTAATAATAGTTCTCAGCTAACAATACATATCGCCATTTAGAAAGAGACCATACAATACGGCTATTTTTTTTATTGTTTTCACGCTTATCCTTTAATACTGAAAGTGTATCAAATCTGTGTATAAGAAAGAGATAACGCTATATGCAGCTGAAATAAACTGATGCTCTCTTTCTAAAAGTCGATGTAATACTTATCACTGAGCGTTGTACAACGTAATACCGTGAAATACTTAGTACAAATAATTTAATTCATTAGTACCAGTTGGTACAAATTTTTAGAAGTGATGTTTCCGATAGAATGTATCCTTTTAAATATATGTTTTAATGTTGGTCAATAACCATTTTATTGACACTACACGACAATAAATGATGTATTACACGGTAATTAAAAGCAGTCCATTTAAATTTAACATCATTTTTTTTTATTTAACTACAAGACATTAGAAATATGGCTATGTTTATGTCGACTTTATAGAATTGACATTTTGACGTAATTCCGCAATTAGTGTTGCCAGTAAGTAGTCTAATAGATGATAAATACTGTTCGGGAATTTTTATTGCCATCGTAAGTGAATATTTATAAAAAAGATCATGAGATATTTTGTTTAATTACTATTAACTGTCGTACAGGAGTTATTTAATTATTAGTTTATTTTATTCACTGTAATAAATGAGAAAGAAATTTTAAATACATACAAATATTATGAACAAAAGAGATTTTCAATAAAATAATATCTATAGTTAAGGCAATTCATTAAAAGAAAGGATTTCTCATTGCATTTATAAAACTATACCTACTGAATTATTTGATAAGTTATTAGATCAGGTATTAATACGATAACGAAAAATATAAGTTGTTAATGTTCTGAATCAAAGGAAGACAATGATTGTATATATAGTAGTCTCGAACAAATATCATAAGCGCGATTCAGAACTCGGCGCATTAGTCGCGGTCGCTATACAAAATAATATAACTATTAGTTATCGAGAAACTATTTAACCAATGTAATATATTATATAGATAGCTGAAATGGACATATTTGTATGATAAAATGTCTGGATTTGCAACAAAGTATGACATTATTGGGATATTTGAACATAATTAATCATAAACGGTTAGTGTGTTAGTCCACCTGTCGCCATATTTATGGCTGTCGGGGATCGAACCTGCGATCTCGCTGACCGCTTGACCAGATGTCACCATTGTATTGAAATGACGTAATTGTTTATGCATTTTAACGGCACCGTACTTAGCTACTGTTGTTTTGCTCGAATTTTCGTCGAATATTTAAGGTTTTTTATGTAAGTACGTATAGATAGTAGATCGCTGATAAAGCGTAAAGTTCTGAATCGCGATGGTGATATTTTTTCGTGACTTAGCATACCTATTATATACAATTTCTCGACATCAAACTATTGGGAGATCGAATATTGAAGCTTTTTTATAGATAGGTACGTATAGTAGACGTCTAATAAAGTGTAGAGTTCTAAATCGCGATTGTGATATTTTTTCAAGACTTAGCATATATATATAACTTCTCGACTTTAAACTATTGGGTGCTGACGGCCGGTTGAGAAGGGGTTCTCGCTTTGTTTCCCCTTTCTCCACATAGTATAGGTCGCGTTACGAATGTTTAGCGCTGGACGAGAATAGCTGCGCATCGGTAGAATCACGCTCGTAATTGACGTATTGGTGCTCAAAGACAACACGACTGGGACAACCAATCAACGCTCGCGCACCCGACGATCACGCGCCCCGCGCGCCGCACCAACACCTCGATACCGCATTTTTAACTTCTGCGCAGGTTTCGTTCAGCGCTAAAGATTCGTGACGCGACCTATATTTATGGTTAAGCCAAGCATCTTCAGTGATAAGTAGAAGACTTTCGATTCATACAGAAGTTTATGAACATTATGAAAACTCGTAACGAAACCCTGGACCAACTCGTCTAGCCAGCGTGGTTCCAGTAGGCTATGTACCTACCTTCAATGGTGGGTGACATTAAATTAAGGCCCATGTCAAACACTGGACACTTTCAAATGTACCTAGGTATGTTTGCTATGAAACTTTAAATTACCTTTCACTAAGAAAACAATTAAGATATTTTCATATATTTGCACATATGTAAGCACACAGCTAGTAACAACATCACTAACTAAAACTAATGTCTTTTACAGCCTTGAGGTCCCGTCGGGTCGCGTCGCATTAGAACCAGTACAGGTCTTTAGACGTATCCTGTACTTGCGCTTCCAAACCTGCAACAAACATTTTTGGTTACAATTTTTTTCAGTATAAGACTATTAAGAATGTATAGGGAGTTGTTTACAAATGATTAGCGTTTTAAATTTTTATACAACATTTTAACATCAATAATATGTTTTATACTTAAATAACTAGCTGTGTCGTGCGGTCTTGCTCGGGTAGTTTCCGTTCCCGGGGCAATACAGGGATGTAAGCTACCTATACTATCTTTTAAGCTGGATCAAACGACACATGATGTAGCAAATGTGACTTAAAATCGGTTCAGTAGTGTAGGAGAAAATGGCGGACAAACAACGTGACTTGTAATTTATATAGGTAGATATTACGATTGTCTTGATGATATAGGTACCTAAGTATACTATTACGAGAATATAATACATAAAATTAAAAATATGGGGAACAATTATTCTATCAATGTTAACATACTTTTATAATTATTTGTATATAGGTATTAGTATACCTACCTTTTGTAAGCCTGGAAGCTAAGGCTACCTTTACCGATAAGAAAAATTTCCAAATTTTCTTTATTAACAATTTCCCTCTCTCTCAGAATTTCAATCAAGTATAAAAATACAACATGAAAGTTTATTTGTATATCTTATTATAGAAACAATACAATTATCGTGTCCTACGCGTGTCAGAGCTGAGCTTCGCAGAGATTGATTAATGGATCAGCCCTGATTGTTATAAATGAGTCCACTCGAAGATACAGTGATAAGACTGATAAATTTGAGCTTTTATTTTTAGGAACAACTTGTTATATATTATCTTGTATCGTGTCATACAATTTAATATGATCTTTTTATTTTAAACTATAGACCAGTCGCGGCTTCGCTCGCATATTATTATGATGCATGTACCTACCTATTTAAATACAGGTTGACCTAGCTTAAGAGGCAGAGCTCAAATTTTTGTCATTTTAGAGAACCATATTCTACCTATATAGCTTTAAGTTATTTTTCTACTCATATAAGATGTCTGTAATTTTTTTCAATAAATAAAGATTATTATTATACATATAAACCTTTGTATTCAATCACTTTATATATAAAAAACCGCATCAAAATCGGTTGCGTAGTTTTAAAGTTTTAAGCATTCATAGGGACAGACAGAAGAAAGTTTGTTATATATACATGTTATCATTTATATACTATATAGTAACTAGCAGAGTTAGGTACTTGTAATTTGTTCTCCGTAGAAACTGCTTGAACATTACTATTAGTAGGTATAATATTGTTTTGTAATGCTATCATTAGTAATTGTAACTATATTTGTCTTTGAAAGGCATCGTTAACTAGCTATGAACTGCGGTTTTACGCGAGTTGAACTTTATTCTGTATTTGTTAAGATAGAGTAAGGATTAACCGTTTTCGTTCGCATGATGCCGCACGGGCACCATATAAATCTTTTGCGTATGGCCTATGATGCCCAATAGGATACAAATGTACCTATACAAATGTATAATAAAGGTATTCTTAATAAAAAAATCTTAATCAATATCGTAATAACAGATAGGACGCAGACGAAGTCACGGGCAACAGCTAGTCATGATATATAAGCATTTATGAATAAAAAACACACTTAGCATATAGTAGATGTACAGATATAATTACTATAGACGCCTTACTATAATTAGCAACTGTTGATGACCGCAAAAACCGCATTCTTTCTGGCATAGGTATTGAGAGTGAAAAAAAATTATGCATTTTTCACTTCCTACCGTTTGTGTGGTGGATATTAATTATTCATCGCCATTATAAAACTTTAATAATGTTAATTTAATTATTTAATATTATGATTTTATATTGGAAATTGTTTCATAGTAGGTACCTACAAAGGTATAGGTATAATAATAGGTGAGTCCGTCTTATGTTGAATTATTTTGAAATGTTTAGATATTTAAAACTGTCAAAGCAAATAGATTCGAATGGCATTTTGCCTATTTTCTTAATTATCTGAAGAGTAGGTAACAATTATAATTATTAATTACTAGCTGTTGCCGCGACTTCGTCCCCGTCGGATCTATTTCTATTATTATGTTGTAATGAGTCAATCTTAGAAGATAGACATACACTGTCGCGAACTTTTTTTTAGATAATTTAAAGAGGAATAATTGTTTTATTCATATTTTTTGGTATTTTTAACCGTTTTCGCAGCGCACGCAAAGGAAGCCCTCAAAGATGAATAATTTTCCCCGTATTTTCCACATTTTCCATTACATCTTCGCTCCTATTAGTCGCAGCGTGATGTAATGCAGCCTAAAGCCTTCCTCGATAAATTGTCTATTCAATAAAAAAATATTTTTTCAATTCGAACCAGTAGTTCCTGAGATTAGCGCGTTCAAACAAAAAAACAAACAAACAAACTCTTCAGCTTTATATATTAGTATAGATTAATAGGTACCTATCTACTTAGTTTATATTCTGATTTTTATATAGCCTTTGATACTCAGCAATAGGGTGGCAAATGGCATCTATTGGTGAAAGAATTTTTAAAATTCGTTCAGTAGATCCCGAGATTACCCCTTACAATTTAACAAACACACAAACTTGACTTCTTTATAATATATCTAAGTATAGATAAGTTATACAAGTTGTGATTTGTAAACATGATAATCGACTATCTGGTTATGTATATTCAAAATATTTCAGGTTTGTGGCTCACCCATTAGGTAGTTACACCCGTAACTACGTATAGCTAGTTAGTGAATATTATTATACCTCATTAAAATACTAAACGTCACCAGTATTTAACCAATACCAATCTCAACGCAATTAAACTAATCCATAAATCATGTAACGCGTAACGCTTTTTACCCGTCTCCATAAATAGACCTCAAACACGCTCTAATTACCATCAGATTCCAATATCAATATCATAACTTCGAAGAAATGTCTCACCGTTTTTCTACCGTCTCCTATCCACCATCTTTTTGCATCGATCGAAATAGTCGTGACAATGGGAGCATTCATTACGGGAAGGGGTGGTCGGCGGGTAATTGACAATGCGTGATTTACTGTCCCACCCCGCACGTCCGCAGCCCCCCGCGGCCGGTGGGCGACTGCGGCCCGGCGCGGGCGGGTTCGCGCGGTCATCGGTCAGTCGGCTGTGATTGGTCGGCCCCGCCCCGCGCGCGCCCCACACCCCCCCCACCCCCCACCCGCGCGACACCGCTTGACGTTTCTGAGAGCCTGGTACCCGCGATCCACCGTCGGGTCGGACAACGGACACAAACATTTTAATTATTTTTAATATATCTCGTACACGGACAGAGCAATTTTGTGTTTAAAGAGAATTTATTTATAATGTTATGTTATATAAAAATATCTTTGTGCCTATCCAAGTAGGTAATATTAAGGTAATTTTTTAAATACAGCTTTATCTATAAAATTCTAGAAGGTGGTTGGTTAAGTATCTATCTATATTTTTTTGTAGTTATTGAGGATGGAACTTAGAAAGTATTATTTATCAATATATATTTAAATAACATAACATAGTATGTAAGTACTCCACATCATTAATCAAATATCTACAAATAGCTAACTACACCGAACTGATTAATCTCACTGTCAACTTAAAATTCACGATATCCGATCGCAAATATCTATGGAATGTGTCAGCGAGAATATAAATTATTAATTAATTTATTTTCTCATACGCCACATCATAAATAAAACATTGTTATTTTAATTTTAAAAGCGATAAAGAAGAATTGGTTAGGTACATGATATTAAGCAATTATTGACTGGTAGATAGATAACAAACAGTATTGTTAACATAACGATTCAAAATGGTTATTATATTGACCCTTGTTTAAAGAAATACGTTTGACTTTCGCAAAGAAATCGTCAACAAAGCGATGGGACGAACTACACGGACGCTTTTATACGTAGAGAGAGAAGCTTTGCTTATAATTTTTTATTACTTAGGTACTCTTTAGATAGTGAAGTCACTTATTGCTTACTCTTTAGATAGTCAAGTTACCTTTTACCATGTAATTTTAATTATAATTTTAAATATACGCATAGCTATTAGTATTTAAACTATTAAAAGTATAAACAAAATCAATTTTCAAAATACCCGATCCGAAATTAGACATATATACCTACATATTAGCTTTTAAACTTCTCCGCTTTATTAGCGTATAGCTATATTGCTATAGATTTTTTGGAATGGAATTTAATTACAAAATTCCATATTTAATTAAAACATCTAACAATGGCGGACATTAGGAAATGTTATTACGGCTATATGTCACGCGACGTAAATAAATGGACCCTTACGGAGGGGACTTGTGTCTGTGTAGGTACTTTATACTTATATGGACGTGTATATGTATGTGTGTGTGTGTGTATGTGTGTGTGTGGAATGTCAATACCCTCACTGTGCCGGCTCCCCTAAATAACCGCCCTTATCTGATATGTCCCCAAAACACATACATTATATGAATGCTTCCGGCATCCTTCAGCTCTAAGGGAAATGTCCTGACCAGACAGTGTTATATTGTATACGTAACTTGTTATAAACAGTATCTATCTAACTAATAGATACGTTCAAAGCAATGCAAAATTAAAGCAAAAAAATCTGCTACTTGAAAATTTAGAATTGAGTCTAACTTATTTATAAAATTTCCAAGTTTGAAAATCGAAATATATATACCTACTTATTTAATCAATTTTTAAGCTATGGGTACCGTATTAAATACAAATATAACATCTAGTTGACATAATTCTAGCGAACTCTAATTGTCAAAATTTATTTTCAAGAAGAATTTGTTCTTCTGTTTCTAGAACATGTTAGTTCAATAATCGTGCTTAAAACGTTTTAGATAAACTATAATTTGCATTTTTTTATAAAATTGTTTAATTAATAGAAAAATTAAAATATTTTTCCCAAGCACCATATTTCAACACAATGGCGAGGTACCAGGCGCGCAGAGGCCGCCGGAGCCGCCATGAGCCATCGCTCATCAGCCGTCAATCGGGGGAAACAGTGGAATTTAATTTGGCAGGGGCCGCGCAAATTAATTTTAATCGTCGTCATTAGCCGCCATGCTACGCCTTTCAAGTCGCCGCGCGTTTTTGCCGCCGATTCCGAGACTTAGCCTCTATATAATATATGTAGGTATCTATACTCTGTAGCTATGTGGGAATGCTACGTTATGAATAGGTAGGGATGATGAGGAATTATTTTTGTTTTAAATTATTGGACCCCTCCTAATGAGATCTGTATTTGTACCTACCTATTTTGTTCAATATTCGATATAGATTTTTAGGTTCACATATCACACTGCAGATCAAATTTAAAACACAAAAAACATAAATAAATACATCTACATAGACATAATTAACAATGATGCAAAGACAACATATTTATCCGGCCATAGATAAAACACCAAACAAGCTATGGTACCAACATAAAACGACGGCTAAATCATTCCGAGCGAATGGAATGCTTTGAAAATTAAAATTTGCCGGGTTATTTATTATGTCTTTCATCGTGCCCACTCCGAGTGAAGGCAGGAAGAATGCAATCATTCAGTGGCTAGAATGGGAGCCGGCTAAAAGCAATTGTTAATAAATATTAAGAGACAAATGTTCGGCTTCAACCATTTTTACGTGTTTCATAAATATCGCTTGTTTGATTGCATTTTTAAATGACCTTCTTAGAACGTTAAATAAGATGTTAAATTACATGTTTTTGTGCGTTTATTGTATTAATACAAAACTACATTTTGATTTTTTAAGATTAGAGTAGCATTAAACACTGCACCAGAAAATCGGCGTCAAGTATTGAAATCCTTAACTAGTTTATGACGCTATTTATTTAAGTGTTACAAGATCAATATTATGATGATTAGCCTATCATAGTATATGTGACGTTCATAATATATTTTGTTGTATTATTATTAAGATTGATATATTAGTAGGTATGTAATTACATATCCAACAAAGAAAACAGAAACTATTCTATTTACCAAGTTAAACAAATGCCTTACATTTAAAGGAAAGACGCATAGCCTAAGTATTTAGTTTAAGAATAATAATGTTATAGAATAATTTTAAAATACGTGTCGATTCTATTTCAGGAGATAATAAGGCTATCTATATAGATATATGTACATCAAGAAAAGATTCTTTATATGTTAGGAATAGCTAAAAATAATTTAGTGTAATTCTCATTATATTATGTGTAAGTGTGTAAAGGTAAAGGTAAGCGTGTAATGACACATCGCGCAGCACAAAAGCTAACATTCCAAGTGCAGCTTCTTGCCCACATTCCGTCTCTCATTCAGACGACGCGACGCTGACATACCCTAATATATGTAACTAGTTGTGACCCGCGGTTTTGTCCGTGTAGTTTTAGCTCATATGTCAACTTAAAATATAGGATAGTACTTTATAGTACCTACGAGTATATAATAGGAGTGTAATCTATATAAAACTTTGAGCGGCATCATACGTCAGGGGATGCACGAATCAATACCAGCTTTAGTCCATATTGTTATCCTATCACCTTGAGAAGACCCGATATTAAGATTTCCCATTACGAATATATATCGGTAGTGTTATCATCTGAAGTAGACAAATGTCAGGATTTTACTATCCTATTTTATCTTTTTTTTATATAGGGCCTTTAGCATGTGGCCCGTTGCGAAGATGCTAGTTGCGACGGGGTATGTGGTGCTCGCCTAGCAAAAGTGGCTACTCTCTACGCCAACACCACTAGCTAGGCCTAGCTACACGTGTTGGCGCACTGTCCTCGCGCCGCACGGCCAGGAATAGGTACCCGCTAAAGCCCTCTCATTCGACATTTTGGCCTTAGTGTCGGGGCGGGACGTCGCTTTCGCATCGCATTCCTACCTGGCATTTTACTCCTATCCTCAAAAGACAAAGTGTTCTGAATGCTAAGAAAGAGCGAAGGAATAAGTGTAAGCTAGGAATAAGTGTGAGCTAGGAATAAGTGTGAGCTAGGAATAAGTGTGAGCTAGGAATGAGTGTGTATCTCACCGGGCGGCGGGTAGGAGTAGGG
>JADANM010006178.1:636515-657991 GCA_026213755.1 Eurema hecabe
GTCGAAAAACCTGAACGTTATCGTCAAATCTAAACTTGCGCGTTTATTTTCTATTTTATTTATGCGTCCATCGATTCATTTTATTACTTATTTGGGTATTAAATTTGGCCGCCGTAAAACAGGACTTACCGATACCTGCTCTTACGAGTTTTTATTCCGATAAGATTCCGATCGGCGTGATTTATGTTCACAGATGTATCGACATCACATTCGCTAATTACCTTATTGAGTGGGGCAATCACTTCACAACACACTATCACTACACTGCACTGGGGTCAACGGTCGCGGCACTTGACGCGGTGTTATTTGACTCGCGAGGCGCGGGACATCCACGCTAAGAATGCGCTCAGGGCGGCGTTCCGCGCGATACTGGCGCGGCGGGGCGAAGCGCCCGCGTGCATTGGCCGGCCCCGCCCACTTTTAGGCCACGCCCACAACCCGTCCCCTCTCCCCACCGCCCTGCCCCCCTCTCGATAAGATCGCGAGTTTTTGCTGCCGCGTTTGACGGTTAATATAATTGGCCATTTGCGTCTATAAATTTTGAATTGGCCTCAATGAAAGGCGATGCGTTTGCACGCCGTCATAGAGGCGACGTTTTTGCTAATATTCTTAATGCACTCATATTGTTGATAATTTATTAATATGGGAACTTTTAGTTTTTATGGATTTTAAAGGATAGGTGTGTTGGTCGGTGCCTTTTAACCAACTATTTATTATTCTACTAAATATTTAACATGGACGGACACGTGGGAACTTATCTAGCTAACCAATAGGTACCTATTATAGTACGCAGAAAATATGGTGTTTTGATTTAATTGGCAGATGATTGAATATTTAATTTTATAATATCACACTACCTACTTAAATTATTAATTAAACTTTACAAAAGTAGGTCCAATCAACTACTTTCTAAATAAGTTTGTTAACATACCTAAGTGATGTGACTTCAGGACATAAAATAATTTTTTAACAAAAATAAACCGACTAAGCTAAAAAGCTAAAATTGCTCCGAACAAACTAGGTGCCTACTGAATACCTACCTACCTATCTACGTATTTTCATTTACCTAGTATTATAAAGAAATGATTAAAGTTTTTTTAGTAGATATTATAAAGAAATGATTCAACAGTATTTTTTTACAATTATGAAATAGGTACCTACCTAAAACTAAAAAAAACCATTAGGTATTTAGGATAATATCGTGACGAAAAGTGTTCTTATATTTACCTAGCCTAGTTGAATAAACATATGTACCTACCTATGAGTTTGACGTTGAATGGATACCTACCCTAGGCTTACCAGTCTCTTTATTAAGATCGTATCTTAACTTCATAGAACACATTAGATTTACGGCAATAAAATTAATAAATAAGTTATTTGAGCTATCATGGTGATAACTTAGGTACCTATTGGTAGATTTGCTTGGATTTTGTTGTTTTCTTATAAGTGGATACCTACCTACATATTTAAATTTTTTAAAAAATAAAACCGACTTCATGATAATACCTATTCAACAAAAAAATAATCGTTCATTGTTCAATTTAAATGGGACCACCCTTGAGGTATTAGGTTGAAATCGCCGCCGAAGAAATGTTTGTTGAAATCGGTTCATAATTGGCGGAGTTATCGCGTAACAAACATAGAAAAAAAACATACGAGTCGAATTGAGAATCTCCTCCTTTTTGAAGTCGGTTGAAAATGGAACCAACATCATTGAATAAATCAAAATAATTAAGTTTCACTAACACCTTACTGAATCGATGAATAGGTAATTTTTAATAGGTAGATACGTCCTATACCTAGTTTTAATGACCTTAAAAAAATTATAAGTTGAATTAATTAACGTTTTTTAGTAAATAGGTAACTACCTATAAATGTGTTCATCAACTTTTGCAGGAGACTACAGGATATTACAAAGTGTTACAACAACTAGAATAAATGCATACCTAATAAGGCGCCTTTATTTCTTCTGTTTCGCAAACTGAGAGGAAAGTACGAAAATCTAATAGGTATCTATAGAAAACTTATTAGAAAGGAAAGATGTAATATTATCAATAGTTAAAATAAAAAATACTTAGGAGCTGTTTTGTATAACACATGAGAGAGTAGAAGAAATACTTCAGAGTATAACTCTTTCTGTCTCTCTCATTCTTTTTTTACAACACAGGGGGGCAAACGGTGTGGGGATCGAACCCACGACCCTTCACGCAGAAAGTAGTTGTGCTACCACTGCGCCAAGCGGTCGTCAATGGAAATGACATTCTAAATAGCGTTAGCGATGTAAATATTATTAATACATAGTAGGTATGTAATAGGTTACTAATTCAAAAGTGTAACTATACCTAGGCTTGTTAAATAAATAAGTACCTATATGTTTAACTTTGACCACTAATACTGTACTATACCAACCTCGATCCAAACAGCCCTGATCTTCGAAGCCAGGTCCACTCCATCTTCCCTCATCTCAAACAGACGGACCCTCCCCTCCTCTTCAGCACACGATCTGCATAAAAGAAATTTTAAAATCGGTTCACTAGATCCCGAGATTACCCCTTACAATTTAACAAACACATAAACTTTACTTCTTTATAATATTACCTAGTATAGAAATAGCAAAAGTACGACTTCTTAATTAAGCTCCTGAATACCTAGTGTACCTACTTATAAGACAATAATTAATAATTCTTTCTTTCTTTCTTATATTATGGCATTAGCGTTTAGCTTTTTGCCAATGTCAATGTAATAAGAGGCAACGTGGTCAAGATAAAAGTCGATATGAGTCAAGTAAAATCGTCATCAAGTCGTCTTTAGTCGAGTCAGTCAGTCGTTTTGTTCTGCCCTTCGTAAAGTGATAGTGACCTTTACGAAGAACCTCGACGAATCTTGGAGCAATCGGAACGGCGCTACTAAGCGCTCTCAAATGAATTCTTCATTTCTTGGACACTTATTAGCTAGTTTACTGCATGATACACTATCACAATCATACATTAAATCACTTTATGCACCAAAAAAGGAATATTCAATCGAGATTACATATACCTAGACGCCGCACGATTCCCGCCAAAACTCATATAATTAATAATTATTAATAGTGTTATTCACGAAGTATAAGTATTAATTATACCTTCATATTATTGCATTTATTCATCTCTCTCGCGAAACTTCAAGCATACCTATGCAATGCTATTATATTAAATAGATAAGTAGATATGTTATAAGCGCAAAATTTTGAAGACGCAAAAACATCTTAATTAGGACGTCTTGCCTTTGGGTGATTGGTTGCCGGTACATTCACGCGCAACTGACAAAACTATCTTTTTTTTTCTTGTTGGTTTTATCATTTATCTCTTTCCCATCGTTTTGACTTGTATGTACATAGGTAGATATGTGTATATGCAAAACAGAGGCAGCACTGTTTTGCGGAACACTTTTTTCGGTTGATTTGTATGGGTAGGTATAACATAACTATCATATTATATCATTGTATAAATGATAATAATAATGTATGTAGATAAACTTACTTCTTCATTCGATTTTTCACAATATCACGTGAATATACGTTTTCAATTTCAAGTCGATACGTTCACCCGTTTTCCAATGAAAAGCTTTTGACATAGGTACTTTTTATTGCTAGCCGTTGCTTGCGGTTTTACCCGCGTAATTCCCGTTCCCAGGGCAATACTCGGATATAAAGTATCTATCCTATGTTTTGTTCCAGAGTTGATAGGTGAAGGTGATACATACTAAATTTGAACTAAATCGGTCCAGTCGTTTTTGTGTGAGAGAATAACAAACATACATCCATATATACATTCTTACAAACTCTCACATTTATAATTTTAGTAGGTACCTAAGACAAGCGACCCGCACCGGCCTTCACTAGCATACCTATAGGTATAATGTATGCATATAGATACATATAAACCTTTCGATTATAGCTTTAGAGCGCATTATGCGGCATAATGCTTTAGATATGTTGAATGTTTCAACTACATCATTCTTTATTCACAAATCGAGCACTCTCAAAAGTTCTTAGTAGTGCTTTCATTTGATAATCACGGTAGATACGTTCAATTAGGTAAATGTGCAGTGACAGAAAACTAACAGTTATTCTTTAATTTAACTAAGAATTTAACACGGATCGAAATGTCGCAATTGAAAAACGCTGTCAATAACCTAAATTAGGTAATACAATAATTAATCTAAACAGGATATATTATGTATATGTATTATAGTATGATGGGTGCAATTTCCCCCTCCAAATTAAGTTTTAAATCGATCTTAATAGGTGTTAGTTTATTTAAAGAGTAATATACAGAATAATTTTAATCGTAGGTAGAAGTTAGGACCTCTTACCTGAACAGCACCAGATAAAATATGTACAGCACGTAGTAATTGAAATTTTTGCCCAAACACTTTTTCACAATGTCGCTGCCAAATCTAATTCTTTTGATAAGCGACTTCATCATGCATTATGTTTTTATTCCACTTATTATTCATTTTTAAATGTTAGATTATTACACACAATAAAATCTTTAGCGACCTCTCTTGAGGATTATTAAACGTAAAAATTTCTAATTTAAGCGCCATCTTTGAGTAAGTAAGAGACACTAATGTATAAGTTTACCATGTGCAATTGTAGATCTCGCTTTCATAAAAGTTATTAATAATTATCTAAGATGTGCTTTTCTCACATCTTGGATAATTATTCTTATAAATTGAAGCTGGAAAAATATATTTTATGAGACAAGATGATTTTTTATATAAATATAACTTTCTTTGAATTATTTTTGTTGTGTAAAAAGATACTAACAGTTGAGTGTTGCCTGATTGATTAATAGAATTGACGAACCATCAAATCTTGCTTGAGTCTTGTCAAATTTAAAAACAAGGGACACGAAACGGTTATAAAGTTTCAAATTTTATTTCGTTTTATTTCAATTGTGTTATTTCTTTTTTAATTGATAAGTATTCCATAATCCATTTACAATAAGAATACAATTAAGTTTTGACTCCAATACACGATGTCTCAACAGCAAACGAAAAACTGCATAACGTTGCGAGGATCAGCTCAAATTATTTGTGAATATTTAAGTAAGGCCTTTTCATGCTATAATTTTAATAAATCTCTAAATAAAGTATGCGTCTTTTTATCTTCATTATATTGTTCTATTTCAGAATTTGCTATAAACTCAGTGCTATTTCAAAGAGGTTTATACCCACACGAAACTTTTAAAGCAGAACAACAATATGGAATTACATTACTCATATCTGAAGATCCGCTCATTAAAAACTTTCTAACAAATCTTTTGTCACAAAGTGAAGGTAAAGGAATAATTAATTTTCTATATATAAACATATTTATATTGACGTATAGAATAATGTGAACTAAAAAATTATAGCCTCTAACATGCAACATTAACTGTTTTCATGCAAGTGACTAGTTGTTTTTCAGTTTTTTCCTTGCTTAAAGTAAACTATTGCTAACACTGAAGTTAGAAATTTTGTTTTTGATATCTTTGTTCTATTTAATCTAAATAATAAACTAAATAAATTTGATGATTAGTCCAAAATCTACAAAAAATACACTCACCCACATACAACAAACTATAATTCTCAACTTAATTATTTCAGAATGGATAATCAACAAAAAAGTAAGCAAATTGTCATTGATTATTCTAAACGTAGCAAACAAGGAGGTACTCGAATGTTGGGATTTTAACATACAATATGAGGATGGTGACACTGCATTGTCTAAAGAGAAGAACGAACAAGTCGGCAGCAAAGATTTAAAGAAGATACAGCAAGAGATCAGAGCAGTAATGCTTCAAGTTGCAGCGACAATATCATACCTTCCTTTTCTAGACTGTCGATGTTCATTTGACGTTCTCGTACATGCAAAAACAGATTGTGATATTCCCGAGAAATGGGCGGAAGCAGAACCTATAGCGATTGCTAATGTCCAAAATGTACAGTTAAAGTCCTTTTCTACAAGTCTACATAAAATGGAAACTGTAGTTAGTTATAAGCTTGCCGACTGATTTGTAAGTTGAAATTTTAATTATAAGTTTTAAGTACGGCAGTATTTATGCTAGTTCATAGTGTTGCATTGTCTTGGTGTGGAACAAAACTCTGTAAAATAGGAACATAAATAAATACTGTTTGCAAGTGAATAGAAGATTCACTTGCAAACAGCATTTATGTTCAGTCAAAATATCTACAGCTTATTTGTCTTAATCAAATATCAGGTTGAGTTGACCTAATAGTGTTTTAATTGTAATTTTTAATTTAACACTCATTTTATATATAAAATCAGAATTCCAACAAATAAACATAAGTATCAAAAACACTTTAATGGATGCACGGTTTTTGATATTTTATTCAACTAAGGTTGTTTAATAGTATACCAGATTTACCAGCTTTAAAACATTAATAAAAAAATATAAATATTAAAGATTGTTCATCCATTAGGCAGCTACATTGGTTCTATCAGAGCTACAAATAAAATGAAAGATCTTTTATTTGCATTAAACCAAAGTGACCAAGACATTAATAGCATTTAGGGGCCATCCATAACGTACGTCACACGAATTTAAGGACTTTTGAACCCCTCCCCCGTCCTTGTCACAGGTTGTCACATTTTTATAACTCCCCCCCCCTCCTTAAAAATAATCGAGTGGAAACAGCTATTTTTAGCTAGAAGTTAAATGACGTTGCATGAGAGATTATCGCATAGCGAGAGTGCTTAATTATTAAGAAATATAGATCAAGTTCGTAAATTTTTAAAATTTTTATTCACATCCAAACTTTGCGTTTTAATATTTTAAATTTTAACATGTGACTTCACAAAAGCATCGACCCCCATGCCCCTTGTCACACGATGTCACACTTCAGTGATACCCTCCCTCCCCATTAATGTGTGACATACTTTATGGATGGCCCCTTAAACCTACCACATTTCTGCTAGATTTAATGGTAATATACCTGTGCCTGTTTTCGAAATATAACTAACCATGTTGGGTAATATTAATTATAATAATTATTATTACTAACATATTTTTATAACAAAGTTTACTTTTGTGGTATAGAAGAAATAAATATGTTTCTTAGGTCATCACTTCGTATCATTTTTTACGTTTAAATTTTAATAGTAACAATGTATGCAAATCAATCTTTGTTGGGATCTAAATGTTGTCATATAATATAATTTTACATAATTGTTTCTTACCAATTCTCTAACATAAATCGCACTTGTATGAAATGTTGAATAATTTTACATTATGTGATGTATACTATTTGCATAGTTTTAGGAGTAGCCTTTGTAAAAATAGAGTAAGTGTTTTCAAGTGTGTAAATAAACATTATTTGTACCTGAACTGTTTTTTTTTATGTTTTTTTAAGGAGCCTATACATGGCTTTGTCTATGATGTGTTTTCACAGAACATTAAAAAAATAGTTGTATGTGTGCATGCTTTCTGGTCAACCAATGTACATAATTCTAAATTAATAATTCTTGTCAGTTCTTGTATTAAGACAATAGTTTAGGATATAATAATTATATTATGATCAATAAACAGTTATGTGTTAGAATTAGAATCTATGTAAATCATAACGGATGTATGTTTCTATATTAAACACAGGTACAAAAATTTAAAACACTGATGGGTTTTTATCATTTAATTCAACAAGCACTTAAAAATAGCGATACAGCTAGAATAAATAGTGTTAATCAGCAAATAATACTGTACAATAATTACAATTACCTAAAATTACATGTTTAATTGAGGTGGTTTTCGGCAAGAATCTGTTCACGTTAAGTAATTAAATATGTGAAATTTTGAAAATTAAGTAGGAAAGTTTTTGTACGTGTCCAACGCAGGAATTTAAAAATAATCTAAACACAATAAAAGTTATACAAAATGTAGAGTTTTTTAATTTTGAGTATTTATTTTTTTCTGTAAGTTGTAGATTCTTACTCCAAGTATTCAATATTTTTATCAGTAAATAATAATCATATATGCCAAAAATGTTGCTATATAATAGTCTGTTATGTATTGGCAGTTAACAATTTCTAAATGAAAAGAGATTTTTCCATTACAGAATTCTTTTCTGACATACCATATTATTTTATATTATATTATTGTATGAGCGCATACGCTGAGCTTTACTTAAGGCCCGCCATATTACAGGTGAAGCGTCATATCTTAAGACTCATACAACTATAGTTTTCGAAAAATATATTTTCTCTATTTGCGAATACAATGTATAGGTAGGTAGGTACAATCTGAAAATAATTTTGTTAGAAAACGCTTATTTTAAATACAACTCACTAATATTTTGCTTAAGTAAATGGTGGGATTGTCTTCTGGTGGGATAAAGGCACTGGCCTATATTTTTAGAATTTGTAGTAAATGTAGAGGATCGTAAAAATATAACCTTAAATCTATAATGTGTATTACTTTAAAAAGCAGTAAGTATATTAAATTAAGTTTCTATTATTAAAAATGCATTATGAACTGTACAGCACCAGTTTTAGGAAATACATAAAAATAGGTATTGTCTTTTAGTCTTTTGAACGAATGACCGAATGAACGACCTAATACCTATATTTTAAGTACAACATTATTACTATAAGCTCAACTATAACTTACAAGATGAATATAATATACTACGAAAATGTTCTTAAAACGGTATTTAATATCTATATCCAGTTTTAGCTTCATAATAATCACAGTACTTTTCAAATGTCGACCTTATTTTTCAAAAATGTATGTTCAACTTTCAACTTTTTTCTTTTAAATTAAATTTTTAATAGTGAACGAATGTTCTATTGTTAAATGTTCTAAAACAAACCGTTTAGAAATTTAATGTACACTAAATTGAAAAAAATATTGTTATATCTTATTTAAACTGTACAAAGTGTCTTCAACAAAATAATATACAACAAATTATTTATTAAATACCTAAATCAAATAATAATTAATTAGCTAGTAGCTTCCATCACAATGTTCAAGTCGCTAACACCAGTAATATTAAAATGAAAGCTTTCATTAAGATTTAAATTATTTCGTAAAATAATGATGTATGGCATTTATGGATTCATTTTTGATAAGATCTAATATCATTAATATCTAGACTGATTTTTATATCGGCACAAAAATTGCTGCTTTATCAGAATTCAAACTAAAAGCATGTACTTTTGAATCATAAAAGATAGCTAAGCGCTGTAAGCATTATTATATGTTTAGTTAAGTATCAGTAGCGTTATATTAGAACATATTGAAGACTGGGAATGATCTGTGATGCGTTCGCCATATTTCTTCGTTCACCAAAGTCGTTCACCCATACCTGTTTATAAAAAAAACAATTATAATACAGGTCAAGTAAAACAATTCTAGTTTAAACAATTTTAAAATCATGTAAGAAGGGATTTTTAGAGTAAGTTAGTTCCTTTAGTGACAAATTATATTTTTGGTAATTTTAATTCTAATACAGAAATTGTTATTACTCTTATTTACATTCTTACATGATTACACCACATATTTTACACTCATGCACTGTTATTTGTTAAAATATTTTTCTCACAACAAATAATAAGAACAATACATACATTTAAGGATCCCATAGACATGCGAAACGCATGCTCCCATAGACATTAGTAGAAAGCATTAATTAGGTACTTTACGGATCAAATGAAAAAATGTAACGAAATATGGTGATCATTTGAGGCGTCGTAGGTACGTTACATTTCTTCATTCGACAAAATGAGTGCGGATAGGAAAGTTAAGTGCACGTTAAAAATTGCCAGAAATACGTACCATTTTCCATTTAATTCCATAGACTTTTGAAGGATTTTGGGATAGTTTTGAGAATAATAAAAACAAAAGTTATCGCCTCTCAGTTAATTCCATCACTCATTCTTTTATTGTAAATTTGGTATATCTGTTACATAACTAACATATTGTGTCGCTTAGTATTTGTTGTGAGACTTAAAAAAGTACAGTGACGTCAGCAACGGGACTGAAAATACGTGGTTATTTGGTTAATAAAAATATGAGTAGCATATGACGTCACTTCACCTTAATGCCCTATTATCTTCACATTAAATTAATAAATAGTCGATTCTAGTTTAAATATAAATAACGGACATAAAATAGAGCTTTATACAAAGTGAAATATGAACACCAAAACCATTCATCGTACATTTCGGTCCCATTCAGAAAGTTTCACATTGGCTCTAAACTACGGAAGAATTTATTGTTTTAAGTGAACCATTCACTCTACAATCACACTTATTTAGTCTGTTTACTGCTTTGACTAGGAATTAATAACATTGAAGTGAACGAAATAAAATTTTTAAAAAAGGTGTCAACAGATTATCAATAAATCTACAATGTGAAACGTTTTTACGGTGAGAGATAATCTAGAATTTTACTGTTTGAAATTGATTCTTATAAAACCTTACCCTAGGAGATATGTACACAACTTGCAAGTCTCTTCATCAGAACATTACATACTAAAGTTATCAAACCTTATGAGTTATAACAATATAATAATTCGCAAAAATACAGTAAAATATTTACAACTTCGAAGATCGAACCATAAATTTCCGTCACAGAATATACGAAGAAATATTTTGTTTTTTGTTGTTGTAACCCAAATACGATAAATAATTAACCGAATATTAAAGATTTTTCTATTAAAAATGCTTAACATTATAATCTCACTGGGCCAGCTATTTATATAACTACTAAGTAATTTAAAGCTTTGCTAAAGATACATTAATAGACAACAAAACTCAATAAAATGTAGAATATTCCAGAAGGAAGTCTCTTTTGAACGTGAGACAGGTTTGAAATCGGCCATGCAAACAGCTGGCCCTTAATTATTTGAAATTTATAGCAAACAGTTCGATGAGCTTCAACGAACAAAATAAATCGATTTTAATTATACTATTGCAGTCTTAAATATGTTTTGTATTAAAATGCTTTACATATAAATTTAGTTGGACACAATTTAGACACGATTTTTTTTAACCTGGCACTTTTGAGACCTATTTTGGCGGCAACGTCAACATCAATCCAATTTTCTGAGGATAGATTATCTGTGCATTCGAATTTTAACCTGAACGGCATGCGTTCGGGAAAGATTCTATACATTTTAGCGGCACCGTGATCGTTCGGATACTCGCGCCAGAATGTCGTAAGTTCGGATGCTTGCACCGAAATATACGTTTGGATATTGTCTATAGATAGAGGTGGGCTGCGGTCGGCGGCCGCTAACAGTAGTAGGACGTAGAGAGCCCCAGTTTGCATGTGTAGGAATGATACATACTGCTTCTGTTCGACACGTCCTTGTTCTCGCAGCGTTGTCCGTTGAAGCCTTCTGGGCATCTGGAAATGAATTCAATGTGTTTTAACATTCGTCTTATGCCATTTCAATAACTACAAATATTCTTATTTGTTTTACTGTTATCATAAATTAATTAGGAACTATTATTATAATTAACCTAAGTAAATTAAGAAAACGTTATCTTGCAGGATTTGCAGTCATGAATTTTTTTTTATTTATGAATGTTATATCTCTAATAATCTTATAGCTTCACTAGAAATATGTTTGTTACTCTTCCACGGTGTTTTACACCTTATTAAATTCACTGAAGTTTAGTATTTCAATACTTAAATCGAGTGCAGGGCTAGAACATACAATAATAAGAATACTATAATATACACTTACTTGCAAGCCTGTTCTTGGACAAGCTCGAAGAATAAACAGGTGCCTCCATTGAGGCAGTACGAGGAGGGGTCCGGCATCGGACACGGCGCGCCGAACATTGCTGAAACATTTTTACGATAATATTAGTAACGTTTATTCATTAACATTCCAAGTATGATAATATAAAATAATCAATGCAATTGAAGTATGTAGTAAGTTTTAGTGAAATGGCAGAGCTGTGTTGCCATCTAATGTCTTGTTGTGAATAAATAAGATAAGCTACAGATAATCCATGGTCCGGATATTCAAGTGTCAAATAGAGGGAAGAATTATGGGCGGTTGACATTTACTTATTGTGTGCTTCTTTAATTGATAAATTTGACAGTCAGGTACTGCCTACAAAAAAGGCACTAAATGCTTGGCTTATTGTGCCATACTTTTAATTAAAATTGAAAAGGTGTTATCTGCTTAAATCCGGTTTTAAAAACTCAAAAAATGAACATAAACATACATCTATATCTGAACAGTAGTTTAAGTTAAGACCATGTTTACTGGAGCGTTCAACGTTTCTGAACGAAGATTCAATATCACGTCACACATAAATTAATTCCTCCCATCATTCGTTCCGATACCCTCATTTACACCGTTACTCAGTAGTCGGTATGTAAATCAAATTCCCGTTCATTACAATGTCGCTAAACGTAACTGAGTCTTGGCATTGTCGCGTTCGGAGAAGCGATTGTGTTCTCACATGATCCCATCACATTATAACGCGATACCACCGATTAGCTGTTAGATGATAGCTGATGCTAATGATATAATCATGTAGGAACAGCAAAGAGCAATTGTAAACGGTTGTTGTCATGGAGTTAGGGGCAACGTTTAGACCGCAGTTCAGGGCAGAAACTCGATCTAGTTAGTATACAATCGTACCCAGAACTGTTTTTTAAGATACTCGCTATGATTCGGGCAAATTGTCATACGGATACATAAGCAGAAAGCTTTTAAACACCATTCCTATCCCTTAATATCCAGCAACATTCGTAATAACTACCTACTTATAGCATCGATCGCTTTAAGGATTATCACCTCTCGTAGGTACCTATGTAAGAAAAGTTAATCATGGGCTCGGGATAGAGGTAAGTAATAGAATGTTCTAGAAGTTTCTGGAATATTCTAGAAGTGGAACTCACAAGTATCAGGCGGCGAGGCGGCCGGCGGCAGCACGCTGACGTTGGCGGAGGCGACAGCCGGCGGGCCCACGGCGCCCTGCGCGCGGCACTCGTACGTGGCTGCGTCTTCGTGCCGCGCGTGCCTTATCACTAACACCGAGCGCCTTCTGAAATTCAAGGTACACCGTTATTTTATGGACCTATGATCAATCAATGTCTTTAAAAAGTATTAGTTTCGTTTGTAGTACTGTAGAAATCAAACTTATAAGTGTATCATCTAGTTTAGTTTGCAGTCCTTTTGAAACCAAACTTAAAAAGAACGTAAACCTTTGGTAGCTACTGTTGCAATGAAAGTCAAATAATAATAAAAATAATTGAGTTCGTCGTGTTCTATTACGTAATAGCCTTTTATTTCCATTGTTTACTACCTCATTTCAAACACTGCACCTTCCAAAAAATGGACTTAAAACATTTTAGATAATATAAGCATTATTAAAAATCCAAAACCTAAAATAATCTAGTAAGTTTTGAATATTCTTATAATAATATGTATGTCGTGTACCACAACTATGACGTCAGAAAGACAGTGTACCTATCAGTAAAACAAACAGAGGTCTGGCAGCAAACGACCCGTGAAATTGCAATTCGCATCACTTGATCATAATTGCCGTTTTAATTGGTACATCTTTATGATGACTTAGTAATCACTATTATAAAGAGTCGTTATAGCTCTAAGTACATACCTAGCTAGTATCTAAACATTTTAAATTCAAATAGTTTGTTTAAAATTCTGTGAGTGGAGTCCTATTTATTTTTTATTATTTTTAGCTACATGAAATAAAATGTCGATTCCTTTTTCTAGGACAAATATTATAATAATATTAGAAAAAGAATTTCTAATTATATAAAATAATAAATAAAAAATACTTGAAATAGAGATAGAACATTCTTTAAAATATTTCTAGCATCTTGGGATCTGGCGAAATATGTCATGCAATTCACAAATTTGGACAGATTCTCGTATATATCATAATATACACATAAATATAATAGATATATTGGCCTTATTTGTTTTGTTTTAAATAGTAGATAGGTAATGCCTTATATCTAAAATCCACGTAGGAAGATTCTAGTCTAAGCATAAGTCTAAAGATTTTTCCAAACAGGTTTTCTGTAATCTTCTGAAACCTTCTAGAACCTGAAGGAAAATTCCACCCTGTTCAATTATTGTAAACAAACTTTTATCTCAATAACAGTTGCAATGATGCAAAGTCCATGTGTAAGCTAGTTTTGGGATCAAGATCGCCTCGTTGATGGTAATTAGGACATCACATGTGCAATTGATGGCTATTGGTATGGCAAAGACGCCGCCTCATAGCGATCATTAGCTACTTCAGATGCTAAATGCGCATGATCTGCAGATCTTGCGTTATACGCTTTGTTTTGGTAAGTTTTATTGCAGCTTGGATACTAATATTATGTAAGGAGTTCGCTCTTAAGTATAGAATTTCTTTGACAGTCGATTATAATGTGATTAATTAATATATGGAGACTAAAAGAACAATATAGACGAAACCTCGTTGAACTAACACCTATTGTCGCTTGCAATGAGTGCGTGTGGCTTTGACTACTGTGTACCGATAGCACTAATCTGGTGTTGCAAGCATTTAAAAATCTCCCAACCGATAGTTGCATAAATTTATTATTTACGTATGAGTTCATTTCTCAGGAAGTTCATTATAAGAATCTCTTATAACTTATGCAACCTTGGTATCTTAACAAGCATGTTCATGCAAACGTAAATGTCACGCTTTCTTTTGACCATAATTTATTTTATGAGTAATGTTTGTTGTTATAGGGTTGTTACCTGAAGCTCTGCACCCGGAACCTCCTAAGGGCGATGTCGGCAACTGGCCGGCCGTCCTTGTACCACGCGATGCGCGGCGGAGGGCGCGCGCTGGCGTGGCACTCCAGCTTGACGCGGCTCCCTCGCGTCGTCCGAACTGACTGCATTGGTTCTACCCGCGCGGGACTGCCTGGGAAACGGAGGAGTGTTTCATTATACTATATATAGATATATATGCTAATCTGAGAAATTGCTTGGTAATAATAATAATAATAATCATCATTTATAGCTCAAACAACCAATAAATTGGTAAGCAACAAGCTCCACACAATCATAATTCTGGATACAACATTATTATTTAATATTAAATTACATTATTGCAATTATTCAATTGCTTCAATTTCAAATATTGCATCATCTCCACCTATTGCCGTCTGCTGCTGAACTTCTAATCCTGTTCCAGGGAGATCATAATTATTGCATATATCTAAGAATTAAGAAGATTTTACGTTAAAAATCTCATATTTCTAGAAAAAAGGGTGGTCAAGTAATAAATATTCTGGTGGTGGAGGCTGTGTTTCATCCATATGTAAATTGAATAATACATTAAAAACTCGATGTAAAATGTTTGAAATGTTTTATTAAATTAAGAAATACTTGTATGATAAATTAATGCCAAAATACTGAACTTATGTTTAAGTCCAACTTAAAAAGGTCCGATTAGACAATTCGCCATACAATTGTGTCAAAATTACGAGTCTTAAGGCATGCTTAAATTTAATTTGCGTATGAGTATTTGGCCGTAAAGATAATATGTAGAAACCATGATTTAAAGATATAATAAATATGTTCAATTCGCCGAAAAAATAATTAGATTTAAAACGGTACTTATTTATAGTAATCTGTCACTTGCAAATGCTTAAGACGAGAAAATATTAGACCTATTAATCCAGTACAATTGCCGAGTCACTTGTGAATCCGAAACGTAAACATTACGCGGCGAGCTCTTCGAAAGTCGCCTTTAAAAGTTGTCAGCCTAAAAATAAAGTGCTGTCATTAGGCCATCGGCCTTATTATACTCTGTGACGAGTTACATATGTAAGAACAGAAATAGCACATTATCTATACGGTCTACACCATGAGGGTGACAAAAAATTGGCCGTGTTTCAGTTCGAAATTTGAATTCATTGCCGATATTCTTGGAAGCGTATCCGATTGTAAGTACGTTCCATTTTCAAATTTGCGAATTAATCTGTGTTGTTTCGAAATGGGCACAGATGAAATAGACTAAATTAAAATCTTTAGGACACAATTTAAATGAAAACTTTTTCTTGTACGTCAAAGTCTTTGCATATCATAAACACGATTTAGAACAAAAACTTCAAAAATAACTGGCAAACTTATTAGTTAAAAGTGATTCTTTCAGGTAAGGAGATATGTAAAATACAATATGTTATTAGGTGGCAAGAAATAGTTTTATCTGTGGAGATATGAAAATACCCCGAAGTTCAACCCGTGTAGTTCCCGTCCCCGTGACAATACCGGGGTAAATTCTGTCCTATATGTTATATAAGCCAAATCCATCCAGTAATTTTTTTCGTAAAAGAGCAACGAACGTAGGCACTTTAGCGTTAAAATATTAGTAGGATGTGGGTTATTGTACCGTGACAAAGGTTCATTAGGTGGATGCCGGCGTGACGTCATTCATTCAGCCTACACTTTCATTCATAACTCCATGAATTCCTAGACACTGCCAATACCTTCGCCTACACGAATGACGTTTACTCATTTAGGGCAGACGCACGGAGCCATTCCACCACATAGTACATGTATACAACATAATATATGACTGAAATATTCAGAAGAATCGTTAGAACGATTGATGAGTTCACGTGTCTGAAAAATACGTTACATTTTTGTTAGAATTTTGAAATAACAAATGGAATGACTAAGTTATCTTTACGTCGTAATTGCCTTTTTCATAGTATTTAAAATCTATTTTAAAAGAGGAACTATCGGAGTTTCTAGATTGTTCAATGTAGACTTTCCAAACTGATGCTAAATGATTGTTTTGTAATAACATGACGATTGTGTTACAAATTACAATATGTAGCTATGGTCAAAGATATAGCTAAATTTGACTTTATTAAACGGACGTTTTAGATGTATTATCTATCGTAAGATCGTAAATCGTTACTTTATCTTTTTCGACTTACTAAATTTGAAAATAAATAAAAAGGAAAAATAAACCACATAATACGAAGCTAACTCATAGCCCTGACGGTATAAGAAGCACTAAGAACTTCGTGAGTTTTTTTTTCAACACATTTATTTTTATTAATACCATCGACACTATCGAAAGGATATTAATCCCCCCAACCATAGACTAACAACACCTAGAACCGCAATATAAGCACGCAGTTGAAGCCATTTTAAAGTAGAAAATTTTGTCTACATACATACATTTATCGTCGCAGTGCATCCCATCAAAATTCGTACGTATTTCGTAGATAACAAATTTTCCACATTTATAGGGTAAATTTCTTATAACAGCAATATTATCGGTAGGCTTGTGTGCGTGTCATCCAGTACCAGAACGTGCTTTTTACACTTAGATAGACAGTTTTGGCTACACTTACGACCGACTATTAAGGGACTATCTATCTGTATCTGTCTAAGCGTTATACGTCTATACTCCCAACATTATGTCACTCCAAAACTATCTCCTCGACGTTTTTACAATCAGTATGTTTGTCAGCGCTGGCGCAGCGCCAGTACACCTGAGTCTCAGGATGTGATATTTACGATTCTGGCCTGACGAGCCGGGATAATTGGCGTGGATCTGTGCCGGCCATTTTTATTACGAAATTCGATTCAATCCTGATGAAGAGATCACGTGGTATTCTAAGTTTCATCATTTATTGCAATATAAAAAAATGTTTAGAAGTTTCACAGCGTATTGTGTATAATTTAAAAATATAGAGGTTGTTGCTAGTTGTAGGGTTCTTTTGAAAATGACAATATTACCTATAGGTATATATTTTTTAAGACTCACAAATTTGTTACAAAATACGACATATTGCTTTACCTTGTATTACTATGAATAAATAATATACTACTTATAAATAAATAATTAAATCATACTCACTAGAATATTAAGAATTTTTTTACGTTAATTATTTTCAGTTCGATAAGAATATTTTATAAAAACTGTTTGTTGCTTAATTTTTTAACTTTTGACCTACGAATCGGGTATTGGTGACTCCAAAAAGTACTGCTTAGTGCTTACATTCAGTCTCAAATAAAACACGTCATATAAAATAGACCAACCAACCGCGTATACACGTATCAATATTTATTTCCAAAATGTATACCAGTACTTACCGAAGCAATAAAAGACAGACGGTCAGTAATGTGTTTGAAAATAAACCAAGTGCATTACAATAGTTAAACTAGCCCGAATAAACAGCGCTCGAAATAGTATGCGTTTTAAAACTCGCCGAAACTGTAAACACTATATTGGAGAGATTATTCCTATGCTTTTGATAGTGTACTGTGTTAATACCAATGATATTATACAATAGATATGTTATACTCATACAAATCAACCGAAAAAAGTGTTCCGCACAGCAGCGGCAGCACACATACATACAAGTCAAATCGATAGAAAAGAGATAAATGATAAATCCAACAAAAAAAAGAGATAAGTAGTTTTGTTAGTTGCGCGTGAATGCACCGTAAACCAATCGCCTAAAGGTGTCAAAAAGACGACAAAAACGACACAAAGACGTCCTAATTGGGATGTGTTTGCGTCTTCAAAATTTTGCGCTTATAACATATCTATTAATATAATATCATTGGTTGGTACGGCGGCGATTATAATGGCTGTTAAGAAACTAATATGGATCATTTTAAGAAACTTATCCTAGGATTTCACAATTGCACTCCGCACTGTGAATGAAGAAAGCAATTGTGATATACATCATTATTTATTTATTACATAGTTAAAAACAAAGTCGCTTTTTTTCTTTCTGTCCATATGTTTGCTTAAATTTTTAAAACTAAGCAACCAATTTTCAAATGCAGTTTTTTTATAGACCGTACCTAAAATTAAAGTACCGTACTTAAAATTAAAGGACAGTACCTAAATTTACTTTATATGTATAAAACATGCATAATATATGCTTGAAAAATTGGGGCTGCTCTCTAGTTTAAAATATAATTAAAAACTATGACTTATTTGTTGTTCCTTTTATTTTGAAAATAACTAATGATATGATTATTTATTAATCTTCTACTCACTTCATCCATTTTTGAGAATGCCTTAGCGCTGATAGAGATTTGTCATTTGACTGTACAATAACATACTTTTGCAATAGACTGTACTAATAAAGCACGAATGGTCCAATGAGCAGCGTGTGTGTTCTCAAAGCCTTTTAACTTAACAATAAACTCAATAATAATTTTAATATCTTCATCTCGAGTTTTATTGCCCGGCATTATACCTAAGCAATAATAAAGATTTAATTGAAGCATGTTCATAGGACGTGTATTGTGTTGTTATGTCGTTAAAAGGGTAATATTTTTATGGGCTACTGTGTTTTCTTTATTGTAAATAAACTATTAAGGGCTCGGGTTAATCGATTATAACATGACTAATATATTTATTAAAAGATACAGAAATATATGATGAAAATGTTTGATTTTTCTAACGTTAAAAACTGCTTAAATCTGTCTTGTTGGTGCTTAAAAGGTGAGGTAAGTTATTAAAAAGTTAATTTGCGTTAATACCTAAATTCTGTTATTAATTATAATCAATTGAAAACATTAAAGATACCTATCTATACTTAATATATAAAGCTGAAGAGTTTGTTTGTTTGTTTATTTTGTTTGTTTGTTTGTTTGTTTGAACGCACTAATCTCAGGAACTACTGGTTCGAATTGAAAAAGTATTTTTTATTGAATAGACAATTTATCGAGGAAGGCTTTAGGCTACATAACTTCATGATGCGACTAATAGGAGCGAAGAAATAATGGAAAAAGAAATCGACGGGGACGAAGTCGCGAGCAACGGCTAGTATTAAATAAAATGCTGATCATTTTATTTCTAGATGTTTCCTTAAGTAAAATTCATTATTTGTGAGGTTGACAAACCTAATACACTGTAAATACATTTATAACCGGAGCTGTAAATATTTTCAATCACCTCTGATATATAAAACGGTGTGATTCAACGTACTAAAAATTATGTGAAATGTACTTTCATTGAAATAAACGTGCCAACTAAATTAATTGTATTTTCTTCTTGGCATCGATAATTGCAAGGGACGAACAATTTTAGAACCGTAAATATAATTAAAAGAGGAAAATTTACACAACGTTACGACTTTCGAGCACAACAAAAACACTGAATTTATATTCTGTTTTCTTACACGTCTGTTATCTTTGAAAATCAATTACACGAATCGTATTAATTACCCATGAAGCAATCCATAAACAAAACATATTTCGATCACGTACAACAGATTAAAAACGGTTCCATATTCAAACCGATCAAACGAATTGTACGGCACAGCCCTAATCCAGATTAAAAAAAATTCTAATCAGCAAAATTATCGGAACTCGAAATTACAGATTCAAAAGTCGAACGCGAAAAAAGCGATTATTAAAAACCGTACGGCGAACGACGATGCAGCGAGTTTGTTTACGCCGTAGTAAGGCGCGCGGGGGGCGGGGGGCCGGGCGCGTGGAATTCTACTACTACGTCTGATGAGTCCGTTTTTTTATCGCATTCGGGTTTCCTTTTGATTCGCTTACTTTTTTCGTTAGCGCCCAGTTTGGTGATGGCAACTCCATAAACAGTTACACTGTCGAGGCAACCCCACTGAATTGTTTTTAAATGACGAGCGCGGCTGTGTGCGTGCGCGGTCTCCTATAGTGCATACTTCACATTTTAGTGCGCCTTTAGTTTCGAACCCTATAAAGATTGAGACGAATAATGGTAATGAGATAAATCGTTTGAATTCAAATTGATGTGAATTTTTTGGTAGACGGTTAGAAATTCATTTTGCCGATTTGCATACCACGAATTCGGTTAACAAAAACGGTCTGCAATTTATAATTATAAGAAGTCCGACGCGAGCTTTTGTAAAACGCCGACGCAGCTTAATATGTTCTTGTATTCAAATTGTACAATTTTATTTATACAATTACATCAGTTTAACAGAAGAACGGTGTCTTTTGATGGTTTTTGTATGCTTAATAAAGATTAATCAATACATTATTTTAACTGGTTGTAGTTTTAAAAGATAGTTTCGACATAATATATTAAATATGTTTTCTATATGGTTGTTACAAATGAGTGTATTATATTGTGACAATTTCTTACTTGTCTTATTTCTCAGTTCGTTTATAGAATATATTATAATTTATCCATGTTAATAAATGGTCTAACTATAAAAAATAACTTTTTGTTAAATTGCTCCAAACTGCAAATTACGTATTATAAAGAATCAACGAACCAAATCTAGACACAACACTGACAATTTACACGACAAATACTACTTTGACGTGTAATGATTAATTATTAGTTAAATTCGTTATAAGCGTTATGAACTGGGTTCAGGTTTAACACAGTGATTCTAAAATATATACACATATAAAAATATCGAGCTTTCAAGAGTCGAGTCACAATTTAGGCTGCAAATAAACATGCAATGAAACGTGAATAAATAAATAAATAT
>JADANM010006178.1:658835-683139 GCA_026213755.1 Eurema hecabe
CTTTAACCTCTTTGTTTGCTTTTAATTTTATTATTTATATAAAAAAGCAAATATGCGGTCTAATTGAGAGACTAAAAATAGTTTTTGAAGGCGAAATTACTTTAAAAATTTAAAGTAATAAAAGTAAAAAGTAAATTTAAAGTCTATAAAATATTGAGTATACACAAATACAACACGACTATTGTCTAATTACTTTTAGACAAGTTCCTGTATCTTCTAATTGTAAGTAATGCGCTCTGCAGTAAATATTTATTTCTTTCTTTCAAAACGAAAATCGTAACTGAATTGTGGTCCCAAAACGCGACAATGATCATGCCATAAACGATAATTGGGCTAAAAAAATGCATTGTTCAATGTGATATTTTAATATAAATATCTCAGTTCGCATGTATGGTAATGCGCATGCCTCGAATGCATGAACTCCAATTATCCGTCATGCCATCACCACTAATTTGCTCAAGCCCGGGGCATTGTTTAATATTAATAAGCGATGCCTGGTAGCGAATTTTTGATTATTTTTCTTGATGGCAAAGAATTTCTAAGCGCTAACTGTTTTATGTAAAGCATGCTCAAATTTCGATGAGAGAGGTTATTTTTTATCTCTTTATGTTACATTGAATGTAAGACTAGTACAAATATATATAAAGAAGAAAAAATATCTAAAGCGCGATTCAGAAACTTCTTATTGTGCGTTGTTTTTTTTATGCAAGTTAAAGTTATAGCATTTCAAGTCAATCGGGGTACGGCCAGTTTAGTCAATTTTTTTAAGGTACTTAGGACTTACCTTCTAACTAGCAACACATATAACGTTATTGATCAGCTTTTCCGTATCACAGGTTGCCTGTAAGCAATCACTAATAGTGATAAGGCGGTCATTGTCAATCCACTGTTTGCTGTAATTTTTATTTCTAGTTTTAAGGTTTTTTTCATTATCGAAAATAAAGATTTTTTTTATTATAATTACTGTTATTAAGACACAATAAAACAACAGTATTGCAATATACCAAAAATGTTTGAAATGCCCGAAAACTCCGTGGTATGCGCACGCGCAGACTATAGGGGTATAATGGTTATCGCGTGCGGACGGTAACCGATTTAGGAAACCAGGTTCGATGACTCGCAGGGGTCGCTCTGATTGTGCTTTGAGGGCAGTTGCTAGGGAATACTCTCGTAGACATTTAAATTCAAAAGACAAAGTCAAAGTCAGTCTAATATATTTTAATTCTAGGCTACATAATTATAGCAGGATGTGTATGTGTATGTATGTGACATTTTAACACTGAATTGTTTTGACTAGGAGATAAAATAAAATAAATATTTTCAGGACATTTATACACAGCGCCATCTAGTTCCACGCTAAGCCGAAGCTTGTGTTATGGCAACTAGATAACAGAATAAATTACATATACTTACTTTTCTTTTGTTAATACATACATACAATACATAGCAACACCCAGACCCCAGAAAAATACAAATGTAAATTACAAATATATTTTTCCGGTGTGGGAATCGAACCCACGACCCTTCGCGCAGAAAACAGTTGTACCTATTACCACTGCGCCAAGCGGTCGTCGATATTTTAATAATGGCATGTGGTACTATTGTCTTAGTTATATACTGCTTCAATCCTCTAAGATACTTTAGCGTAGTGTCAAATAACCTAAAAATATTGCGCAATAATATGGAAGAATAATTTTTAAAATCCAATATTCACTTTCAGATATAAACGTGTTCAATAAAACTTTCAAACTATTTTTTAGTTACGTACTCGTATACATGTATATTATATAGCGTAGTTAGTCATATTGTTTTTGAAATGAATAATCAGAATTTACTATAGATCTAAGTTTAAATATTCTTCGAAATCTAGTAATCCGGTATCATAACTAACGCGATGGCTTATTGATTCATGCGCTTGGCTAAATGCCTGTTTTTGGCTGATTCATTGGTAAACATTCTATATGTTATATTAATTTCGCGCTTAAAATACTCTTTTAAGGAAAAAACACTGGTATCAAGGATTACTTTTTTATAATTAATGTAGTCGTAGCTGTATTGCGTGGTTTTTTAGTGTGTAAATCCAGGTTCGGGGTGAAGTAGAGCTTTTACAGTGTAATATATAAACACTTATTCAAACAATGTGGGTTTTATATTCAAAAAGTGATCATCAAAATTGGTTTCACTTTGAAAAGATTTAAACATTACTTTTTTATAATTTAATTATGGAAACGAAAGGAAATGTATTTTATAGTTTTTTAATGTCATTGTCAATTCATGTGATTTAATATTATGGATGAATTATATCTATTTCATATTAAAACGATTAAACATATTTTTTTCCAGACACAGAATATAAAAATAAATAAAACTACTTCTAACAATAACGGCTTCGTAGCTTAAAAGAAAGAAAATTCGGTGATAAAAAAGTCTCAAATTTTAGTTTCAATAGAAAACGTATGAAAACAAGGAAGTACTAAACACCGTTACAGTTGAATTATACGAGACAGCCCGTCTCATCTTCAACAATCAAGGTCTCTATAAATACAACATGCATTTGAAATTTTATTATTAGTCAGAACAAACGATTCTACAGAGCTCTAGTTGAATATTCTACGATTTAAACTAATTTCAAATGTATTTGCTAGAGATCTTCTAATCTGGTATAATAAATATTACTTTATATATTATTCTGTAGTGTCTTTTGACTTAGACTGAAAAAAAAATAAAAAAGATCTTATTGCAATAATAGTATGGCTAAATTGTTTTTTTATAATAGTTTTATTTAAATCAAATCTTAAAAAATAATCCTGTTTTTATTTTTTTAATCTTGCAATACTCAAATGTACTCATCCAATCATATCATCGTTTACGGGTCAATATAAGTAAGACTTAACATTTATAGTTATATAGTTTTGATACAAAACCGTCATATATAGTCAATAGCGAACGAAAGTACACGTAACCTTACCAGTCGTGTCTAGATTCCTCAATCGTATTTGCATCGCAATGCACACATCTAATTGCAGACCCTTTAACCCATTTGTATCTGAATTCCTTTCCATTGTCACACTCATTTGTATTCCAACGACACTTTCATCAGACCGCTATTCGCTCAAGTGTTCTCGCCTTTTGTCCTTCGTCTCAGCACTACCGTAATATACCCAATCCGTTTAAACAAACTATTTGCTATCAAACATATCGACACAATACGCCTCGGTCCCTTTAATTCTCCCGACTGTTTGTTTTCTACATAATTTCCAGTGTAACGTCCTAATTTTGTATTTATATCGCGTTTGGGTAACATCGGAATTCCTTCTGTCAAAGTATAATGGATGTTATTTGTTGCTAGGTTTCCTAACTGAAACTAGAGAAGTTTTAATTATTTTTATAGGTATATACAATTTCCACCTCTTGAAATTTCATAACCACAAAAAGAGAGGGCTCAATTCCTTAACTAATATTTAAATCTTACATATAGATTTCTTTAATATGGGTTTAAACGTGAACTAATAACAGACAGACAGATCTATTTTTCGCATAAATTATAAAACTACTACGTGATGTTATTGGCGAAATGAATTAGAATTTTTATCCCAAGTCTGCTTTTACCCATATTGCCAAATTTCCGCTCAATCAATTATAATCAATTCGGTAAAACACCGCCTTTTGCACGAGCAATGTTTAATTCAATGCTATGTATTTACAAAATCTTCATCTTGCCTCAAATTGACCTCACAAGTCGTCGGCTTCTATTGGCCAGTCAATTCGATAAGTTTCCTTAATGACTTCGATTAAGAACGATTATACCTTTGGCAAAAACGCTGCTTTCAACAAAACTGTGTAATTAGACAATTTCTTACCTTATACGAGTTGGAATATTTTAATGTCCGATGTTAGGTTAAAGAAAGGAATGCTTTGCATATTTAATGTTGATGCGTAGTTTGTTTGTATCCCGGTGGTCCAGTTATCTGATCAAAGGTGTTGTATTAGCACCTTACCGATCTTAGTTTAATTAGGCTTCTAATATATCACCGTTTATTTTCTTAGTTTTTAAATTTATGGACTTGGGCTTTTGGCTAAGTTGCTGGGTATAGAAAAAGTAAAATTCTTAATTTAAAATATCTTTACTGACAGTTAATTGGGTTAGTTTTTTTTCTTAGACACCAGCATCGCGCCAAAATAAGGTTTTATTATACTTTAGGCATAGAGGGCGCCTACCTAACGGCGTCCTTTTTGCTAACTGTATCTCATTTTTATTGTCCATCGGGTGCATTTTTTGGTTGTTTTGCGTCTGCTCCCAAAAGATTCTAATCTTTGATTTAGGTGCCTTCCGATAAAGACGTGTTTAAGAATAACTTTACAGTCTTAACATATTCCGACGTATGAGTTTTGTTAATATTATATCGCTAAAAATGCTTACAGTTTATGCACCGTATATTTTGTGCATTATGCTTAACCTTAGATTTGAAAATTGTTCTTTCGATTTTTTTTATACTAAAAGTGTGTGCTTATTACTTAAAAAAATACTTACTTCATACGGTACAACAGTTAACATTTTATGAGTAATATACGAAGCAATAAAACAATGAAACCTTCGTTGACAGAGCAACATCCGCAATCACAGTTGAAACTGCAACTTACGCAAATTGCTCAGATGCCCGGCCATAAACATTGGTTAAAAAAAATAAGGCCACTCAAGTCGCCGGTGGAAAGTGTCACAACGTAAAAATTAAAGGCGCGTTCTTTTTTCGAATTGTTTTTAAGTTTATTTTCGGTATTCTATTTACATAAATGCTCGCATCTGAAGCGCCGACCAGTCGCGTGTCCGTTCTCACATTCTGCGTATTTTGAATCGAGTTATGGAGAACGCTTCATTCGTTTATGGTTCTTGCAATTATGGGTGCTACGATTTGTAGGTATTACTACTGGATATATTCATTTCTCGTTGGGAATACACAATTTATGCGAAACGTAAGTATTTATTTGGTTGGTTACATTTTGGATTTAAGCCAGAAAGCTTCAGTAGACGATAATGTTATATAAATTGGAAACTTAAAAAACGCATTTGGGCGCTTTTATAAGCCTTGTTTTTATATAGATAATATTTTATGTCAACTCATTTTTTTATTAACATCCCTCTAACCATAAACTAAAATATGTCGAAGTATTTTGGCAGTTCAAATAGACCGTTACTCTAATAAAATAAAAAAGTAAATAGTGGTTGTTAAATGTATTAGAATACGTTTTTTTTCAGCTTATTAGACTCCAGATTATGTAATTCTCAAAATTTCTACAGCACCCTATTGCGAAGAAAAAGTATTGAAAGTCATGCGTTATTTCCACCCCCAAAACGATTTATTTTGGTGCTCCCATAAGCGGTGGTATGAGAAAAAGGTAATAAGCTCACTGGATTGTATAAGCTATTGTCAAGTTGAAGGCAAATCGCAAAGGTTCTAATTGGAAGAGGTCCGAGCGATAGCATCACAAACGCACCGCGGGTCATTAATCTTCTGCGATGGATTTGAGTTTCGTTAACGTATGAAATTTGGCACTGGGGTCTGTGTGTTGAAAGCGTATTTTTGGGAAGAAATACCATGGAATACATACTTTTAAAAAATCTAAATTTATTCGTATTAGATGTTGTATTGCTATAGTTAAATGTAGTCAGGTAGTAGTAGTACATGGATGTTAAATCGTATGTATCTTAGAGAAATATATCTAATAGTGATAAAGCCGCCAATTGTCAAAACACTTTTTTTGCTGTAATTTTCATCTTAAGTTTTAAGGTGTTTTCTTTTTGACAATAAAGAATTTTTATTATTATTTTTATTAACTTATATTTTTTTTATAAAAGAGGGTACGGAAACAGGATACTTTTGAGAGGAAACAGAAAACAACAAGGTCCATTGTAAAGAAACACAAAATTAACTACTTATATAGAATGACATAATATGGTTGATAACGATTAAGATTTGAGAATAGGATGGTATATTGTGTTTTTCAAAATGTATTTGAAAATATTAATTTTGAAGTTCGTGGCAAGGAGTCGAAGGCTAGTCTAACATATTCACAATATACGCCCCAAACAACTGCGAAGCCTTTCAAAATGCCAGCTTCACTCCAATTTGATCCTTATATCTTCCCAATAAGGCATTTTGAGGTTATTTTCGAGGGAATATATTTGTAATTAGATTCTGACAGGCAAAAGGGCCGATTGTCAAAAACGCGGCGCCAGGGCACACGCGTTTAAACCCAGAAAAAATATAATAAGATTAGACATTTTGAAGTTAACCGATCGACGGCTTTTTTGCTCGCTACTTGCATACCGCTTTAAGTTTCGAGGTCGGAAGTTGGTATTACATTTTATTTTAATTCGCTCCTGGTGACATGACGATGATGATCAAATGATTAGTTGTTTAATATTTAGTTGCAAAGCTTAATATCGAAGTAGTTTTAATCTTATATACCTACTTAAATTTCCAATTATTTAACTTAATTGGAACTACTAAATAAGAGTTTATGAATATTGAATGCATAGGTACCTTTTATATGACAGCTTTTACAGTATTCGTTTTCTTACACTACCTAATTATTATTTTTTATAATTAATACTCACAATATCTTTTTATTAATTGATCTATATGACATCCTTTGAGTGTACCGTTTATATTCTTTATTATCTATATCAAAGTAATCTTTTCACGCGTAACTTTAAAGCTCTTTAATGGTAAAGAAGAAAATAAAGTACCACATTAAGAGCTAAATAATATTTTAAATCTAAAAAGTATTTCTTTCATTCTGAGTCAACGTAGCGTAATACAGTATTTGAATAAATGTGCACCGGCTGCCAACAGTAAGATTTCAGTGCATCGAGCCAATTTTTTTGTATTAAATTTACGAGTTTTAAATAGGCCAACAGATTAGTGTCGAAAATATTAAAATATGTTTTTCATTTTTGCAAACGGGTCAAGTGCGAGCTGTATAGGACATAATTTGGGTGTCATAAAAACGGTAGATGATAAAAAGAACACATAGATAGATGCTGTTATAGATTATAAAATGGCAGGCAATTTAACAAGGGAATAGTAGTCTCGAATGCGCTACCGGCTGTTGGGAAAAGATACGATTAATATAATGGAAAGGATGTAAGAGGAATAAGGGACACAGGTTGTCTATGAAATTCAATTGTATCTTTGACCAGACGTATTTAATTTAATTGCTGTAAGATTTTTAAATCTGTTAATCTATAATTTTGTTTTATGCCATATAATTTTACCAAACATATAACATATACTTTTAAGAGTAACATAATACATAGTAACATAACATAGAACGTAGTAGAATAACATAGTAACGGAAAAGATTGAAAACAAAATTATCTACACAATTTAATTTTTTAATAATCTTTTAAAAATAACAAATGTGCAACGATTTTTTCCCGCCGTTACGTTTTCACAAATGCAATTTTATTGGCTCGAAATTCGGAAAAAGTCAACAAATTTAATGTCATATTAGCGAATGTTTATGACGTTGTTGATGCAAATCTTGTTTTTAAAATGCATAACGCATGTCACGTACGTAATTTGTAATACTTAGATGTTAGTAAAAATGTGTTTAGCGCTTGTTTTTGTCACAATATAATTTATAACATCATTTTGAGGAAAGACGTTGACTGAATAAAATTTTGGTTATTAACAAGTAATCAAATAGTTTAGGATACATTTGAAAACATTTTACTAAAATAATTTCTTAACTAAATACTGGAAATTCTGTTAATTCGTCCGTTCGTTTGCGTCAGCTTCAAATACTCCTATTTTCAACATTTTAGATAGGTTTTATACATATCCTTTTTCTCTACATATAAAAATTTACCGTTGACCGTTTCATTTTGAAAGAACAACTAACAGGGTTTCTTGCTGCTCTTAGGTTAAAGAGACGATAACATAAAATCCTGTAGTCCCTCTAACCGAAGTACATTACGGGCACTTTTCCAAACTCTTTTACGACAAATGTATGTAAAATTCATCGTGATAATTTGCAAATCTTTTTCTATCTAGAAATTTAGAACCTGACCTGATTTTTCATGACTCAATCGCAAAATTATAATGTTAGTCACATTTTAACGTGTACGAATCAAAAATGATATAACTCTTACATCATATAGGGAATGGGTCATTACGGAAAATTCACGAAGAGATGAAAACGTATGTACATAAGTATGTACATAAATTACCCACGACATAATTGGCGCGTCACACTAACCTCAAACGATTCGCGGAATTGCAACCGAATCCACTCGAGGAGTTAACGATTGGAGGAAAATGGGAAATTAAGGGGCTTTAATGTCATAATAAACTAGTTCTTTTGAACTTGTATCGTGTTCGAAGCTTCAAAAAGTCGAAACTAAAAAGTACAACGCTTAAAGTCAAATCTACGACCCGAAGCGCAGTAGAATTAAAATTACGCAATGATATTAAGCAAGTAATTTTGACGAATGACAGACAATGTATAATTTGGTGGTCACATTTCGAGAAGTCTTCATTTGAGTGACACTCAGTGACAATTGACAGGACAGAATAAAAGAAAAATTTAATTCTGCATTTGTTAAAAAGTGAAATTAAAACGTTCGTGAGTATCTCTTATATAAAAGTGGACACTTATTTTTTTCTTGTAACAATTTAAGAACTATTGTAACGGTTTATGTAATATCGTGTGCCTGATAGTTTTGTTTATAACTATTTGCTTTACCTCTTACTCTACGAATTGTATAGGGCAGTCTAATTTTTGATCTGGGTTGGGAGAATCCTCTTCGGCTTTTCACGGTACCAGGTTAAATCCAAAGGTTGAAAGTGATAAATCAGACTTCTACCGACCAAAACTCCACTGGGTTCCATCTTACCCAAACGTGTAGGGGTCACGAGCACTTTCACAAACTCTTCCGTGCATAAAACACCCAATATTTCGTCAGATGACAGATATGTTTACATATTAATACACCAACATATTATTATATTTACTAGAAGCTTTGTACGAAAGAGAAATTCTTCAATCAACCTTCGTCTAAAAGCTGAATCATATTATAATATATTACTATATGTAACAAATGTTTGAAAATTGTAAAGGGACACCCACTTTTCAGTAAGTACGCGAAAGCGTGTAATGTCTCAATTCGAATGCGTCAGAAAAAAGAATAAGTTCAGTAGGGTCAGCAAAAAAGGCTTAGCCTAAAAAAACTTTCTATGCAAGCTTCTTAGATAGAACGATGTAAATTCACAAATAAATATTATTACATACATTAATAAAAACTTTAAAGAAGTGATTAAAATGTTTATTAATGAGACAAGTATACAAACACATACGAAGTACACACACACACGATTTTCCTACATTTTTACGCAAGGAATGTGATATTATTTCGGTCATAATAACGTGCGAATGGATTTATGGAATCGCAATTAATGCATCCGTTCGACGTATATTTAATTTTAGCATTTACATTTTTAGAATATCTTTGGATTCGCTAAAGATTTCAAAAACGTTTTTTTTGTGTTCTTCCTAAATATATATCTATATGACTATCTTAATTTACTCTTAGAAACCTAATGAACTTAAAGATTGATATTAAAGTTCTATTTAATTTTATATTATTTAAAATATTTGAAAATAAAAGTGCCTATGAAAATTGTATTGAACATTGAGTAGTACAGTACATAGTATATAAGGAATTGTATTTGTAATGACGTTACGAATGATAAGTTTTACTGAAAACAACATTTGCTAGATATGCTTCTCCATATTAAATTAATTTAAATAATAATTTAACTCCCAAAAGACGCTTACACACTTAAAAACGAATGTCGTTGCTGACAGTACGTCTCGTCTATTTTAGGCCCAGCCAAGTTTATTGACTCATGCCCACTGTACCAGGATTCTATACAACTACAAGTGCCTAACAGATTTGTTACCAATAATCTGTGCTGATCCAGCATATTGTTACAGAAAACATAGATCTAATCCTGTCTTACTTAAATATTATTGCAGGGCAAAATGTTAACACGGAAACCACCGTCAGAAACTAAAAGAAAAAATTAGCCACTCTTAATTATATAAAGAAGGCGGTTAAACTATAATATATTCGATCGTTCGAAAAGACAATAATTAAATATAGATCGAATCATTGGTTACTATAATTTTAAATGAAAACGTAGGATGGATATACAATGAATTATTGTTTTGTTTCAATGTTTCCGCAGTTTTTAGCCACATAATACCCGATCCGGTATTTTACCAGGGTTTTCTGAAAATTACCGTTGTATCTGTTGCAGAGTAAAATAACGTATTCGTCTCTTTTTCTGTCGTTATTTATTTATCATAATCGTAATGTGTGCATTTTTTCAATGAAGAGAAATGTTTATTTCTTCCTTTAAATGGAGTTGTAATTCAGAAAGACAAACAGACATTGGACTCTAAATTAAAATAGCACACTATTTATATCCTTATTGCCACACTACCGGTAAAATACGCGAATTAAACCACGTGTCTTACATAGTGCCTATAAGTATCTATAGGTTAACTTTAAAATGTGTACTGGAATCCATACTTATATCTTTCACGGCAAAACGGCTGGACCGATTTCGTTGAAATTTGGTATGTAGATAGATGATATCCTGGATTAAAACATAGGATACTTTTTATCCCGGTATTGCCCCGGGAACGGGAATCAAGCGGGTAAAACGGGGGGAGCGGCTAGTTGTTTACTAAAGCTTAAATACGCAGCAGATGCGAGTGCCATCTGTCCCGTGCAGCACGAGAGCGCTTTTTCACCTTTTTTCATTAGTTTGCTCAATTTAAATTTGAACATTAACTTTTTTAATGCGTAGCTGACGTTATAGCTAAGGTAACTAATTTGTTACTTTGTTAAAAGTTTTTTGTCTTTTAGCATATAGGTAATATATAAAGCTACATTTTTACAAAGAGAATTTCTTTTATGTAACTATCTGATTCGGGGGATTACTATGTCATTTTCGCAGATAGCACGTGCAACAATTAAGAAAATAGCGAAGAATTAATTTTATTATTAAAAAAATATAATTTCACAAAAGTTAAACTTTTTTAATTTAATTTAATTTCGAATAGAAATTATTGTAATTCTCAAAAAATTATAATATAATTGAGTATATCTCTCTGCCTGAGAAAAGTATTTAACAGTACGTATCATTGGACAAACAAAGAGCCATTAATTAATATTCGCCATTAATTCATTAACTCATAAATACGCACACGATTAATTAACGAATTAAACTACGCAAGGTGTTGAATTGTTAACGAGGTTGTTGACTCGTCGTGTTAATATATTTTTTAATGATATTTATTTAAGAGTTTGTACAAAAGAACTAATTTTCAAAACTACCGGTACTAGCAGGTAATAATTAAAAAAATATTTTACGCGTATTTAACTGAGGGTTTTGTTTATAAAGAAGTTTATAGAAAAAAGCATCTTAATCATTGTTCAAGATCTATCTGCCTAGACTTTTATAGAATTAGTTATTTTTAATAATTTAGATAGAAGCAATGTGACTTTCTATTGGTAAAAGAATTATCAACATCAGTTCAGCTAATCCAGACCTCATAGACCTTCACTCAATATTCACAAACACAGTTACTTATAATATTAAATTAAATAGTCTTCCTTTTTTATTTTTAAAATAAATCTTTACTTAATTAATAAACTTGGGCAAATATTTTATATATTTATAATGATAGAAATAGATCAACTGACACAAAAACATAACCCCCTTTTCCGCTATCGGATAACCAACCACGTGGCATAAGCAGGTGTAACCGCGTCTCAGCATAATTACACTCTTATTGGTCTTTAATTGCCGGCTCACGGTTAAATAGCGTTTTATTTTAACTTAAACAAGCACCTGTATCTATATAAAGCTTAGATTAACCGACTTCGATAAAGGAGAGCTATGTTCGAACTAGGTATTTCTAATTTCTATAATTTAAGCAGGGTTTACGGTGGACGTTACAGTTATATGTGGATAAGAGTTATTTGTTGGTATCAGGGTATCATAACCTATGACATAACCAGGGAGATTACGTAATGTGAGATGGAAAGGTAGATAAGAGAAAAAAAGAAAAAAGATTAATAAAAAACCGACCAAGGTTATCGTTATGTATAAATCTATTGGGTGCGATATCACCTTATAGAGTAGTCATTTTTTTTAATTTATTTTTTATAATATGAAGGGAGGAGACGCACTCCTGATGGTAAGAGAAACGCCAGCCCATATTCAATGCAGCGCTACCCGGAACTTTGATATAAAGCCCAACTCCGGGCAGGGGTGCACTACACCGACACTCCCTTTGACTTTGAGGAGATGTGGTCATATTCGGTCATATTCGTTCTATTGGCTCTCAGAGAATTCTTAAGAAAAACTTCTACCAAAAAAAACATCACAGACATCTTAACCATAGAAATCTAAATAACAAAGTATTAAAAGGTACTTAGAACAAAGCACCTTCGGGAACTAAACCAGCTCATAGACTAATGGACACTATAAAATGCACCTGCACTCTCAAATGTAAAGACAAAGTGAAATAAGTATTATAATTACGAGAAATAAATACGCAAAGTGCAGTTAATATGTTATAATCGCGATTGGACTGCGTTCACATAGCATGAGAGAGCGATTTATATTAATATAAATTAGGACGTTGTTATCTAATGTTTTTCATCCCAAAGACTATTTTTTTTTTAGAAGACCAAAGACTATTACGTCACGCTAAGTAATTCAATGTTAAAAGAAAAAATATACGAGGAAGGAATATAACAGTTTAAACATTGAACTATATAATATATTTCTCCCAGACAACTTCTTTTAGCGATCAATTGGACACGAGGATTAAGGAGTCACAAACCCAGTCACAAAAAGAGTCACGATTGACTTACTGGCTTAAAAAAAAGGATATAACAAGATGTGCCCAAAGGAATCTCCGAATGATAATAAATTATATTCGTAAGTAATTTTGACATAAGTATATTGCCTGGATGACACCGAATTTATAACTGGCCAGTTTAAAAAAAATTGCTATTATAATCTTTTTTGAATTTCAAATTTAGAACTCTATGTTGACTTAAGAAAAAAGGAGGCTGATTAGACCAAGGATCGTCGCTCGCTACCTTGAACACACTCTAAGTAACTTAATTAGTACTAACTACCGCTGCAAGAGTTTTTCTTGTCCATTGTTCGTGTGTGTGTCGGTGCGTTCCCACGTCCCGAACACACATAAAATATTTTTTATGATAAATAATCTCGTTATGGTGGACGCGAGGAAAATGTGACGCAATTCGAATGATTTTTTTATTGTATTTTTTTATTGCTAAAAGAATACGTGTATCTAGAGGTTGCTATGAATTTTTATTTGTTAATGTACAGTCGAATACGAAAGTCGTTTCATAGATTAATTGTTACATATCAAACAAAAAGGATCTATTATAAAGTGTCGTGTTGAGACAACAAAATAATCTTCTTAATATTAAGATTATATTTTCCTTTTGTTTAGGGTTGTTAAAGTAATTCTATGACGCTAAGACACAGTTTTAATCGACTTTTTTTAGGTCGTATTTTACGCAAAATCTATTCCCAGTTACAGCATGAATTGGTAACAAAAATCTATACATCTTCGTAGTCTTTTAAAAATATAATAGCAAGATAAAACAATTTCAATATTTTCAAAGAAACATACGAGATGTTAATAGAAATAAACACGAAAAAAGTACGTGCGAAACGTTTACGTTTCGCGTTTTGAGTTTACGCTAAAAAAAGGTTATTCTGTATACCTTTGGAAATGCTGAAAATACACTGTTATTTGAGAGCAAATGCCAATAGTTCCGTAGTAGACAGAAAAACACGCGCACACCGCATAAGTTTTGATCTTCATATTTTCCGTCTAGCCCCCCTTTGCAACGCGCGATAAGGAACTTAGTTCTAAGTCTTACTTTGACTTTTTACTTGGATAATAAGCAGCATTATATTTCTGAGTTAATAGCAACGCTGTTTGCAAAAACATTGTATTTTCTGTTTTGATTTTAAACTTATATTATCGTGTCTTCTTTGTGTGTCTATTATACGTGTACTACAGTTATATAAATGTTCCTCTCTTTCAATTAGGGAAAACAGCAATACTTAACGTCAAATCATTCACGAGAGTTCAGTGTGTGCCATCAAAATACGTGTCACTGGTATTATTAATAGCTTCAGAGTCGTCGGGGAATTCTGGACGACGTAGGACTTGAATGGATAGACGAAAAATGTCGCGAGCTTCTAATGAGGTAAGTCTATAATAACTAGACATATTATAAATGCGATATTAACTCTTCTGTCTGTTTGTGTGTATATTACATTACAATAAAGGCATTGCTCCGTGCATTTTGATATAACTTTAATATTTTATTTGGCCTTATCACTACAAAGTAATCTCTTTCAGGCAATTTCGCAGAGCGAAACACACTTAACGAAATTAAGTTCTAGACGTATTAAATGTTTATAGATAGTCATTTTACATCTATAACTGAAATTGAAACATCGATTTTGATGATAAATAGAAATCGCTTTTTTATATGCAACACAGCGACTACATTCATATTATGATAATCAATGTTTAAGCGCTGAAGATATTCCATCGCATCTTACAGCAAATTTCCACCAAGTTTAAGGAAGTGTTTGTAATACCGACAAGATTCGTACAAGATTAATGGGCGATCATCGATCTATTATTTCGGTCCAATCAAAGTTCAACGCTCGTGGCCTAACGCCTATCATAAAACTCCCTCGGCGAGACTGATTAAACGAATTTAACGGCCCGGGGAGACGGCCGATATATTTCTGTTTGTTTTCCCCTCTCTTGCGTAAATTTCAACACAATTCCTGTTATAGCGATGGTAACTGTTCTTTGATGATTATGTTAATAGTTTTAGTGTTTAGTGGTTAACGAAGATTCGGGTTGATGCTTTGTAGCCGTGTATGGAGATTTTTCTTTATATTGTATTGGTATGTTTTTAGTTTGAGAGTTGTAATCATGGAACCAGAGGTACGAAATTGTTGCTGTTATAGAAAGACGAGTCTGACGTGCAAATAGTAATTCCCGTACAAGTTAATTATATGAATTAATGGTACTAAGGGTCTAAATAGTTTTCCATAGTTTGTAGTAATGTACTACTTTAGACCCTTTTGCTGCAAATTTGCTAAGTATTAATTTATGACAAGGTCATCTTAACATTTTGAAGTACGTACTACATACCTACTCAATTATTTATATTTTGTCTTCGAACCGTTATCGTATGTTTATTATACAATTAGCATAAAAATAACCTTGCCTTATCTGTTATAAAACAAATGAAAACATCATATCACGTGTAAATTCGATATTATTTTATTACATAAATAAATAATATAAAAGCTATATTTGCTTGGAATGATTTGATTCATTCGATCGATCGTAACGTTTTTATTGTGCGATCAATCAATGTTAAATACGTCACTTTAATGAGTTTATGGGCATTGAGATGTGATTTATTAATATTGTTGTAATGACGTTTTATCGTATCTTTGTACGGACTGCGGAAGAGTCCGCGAGAGCACCCGTGACCCGGTATAAACGCGGGACAGTGGAACACCGTAGCCGGGGTAGTCCGACATAACCTACCTTCTCACTCCCGAGAATGTAGGCATGCGTGAGCATTTCCCAACGGAAAATAAAGAAACAATCTCTGGTGGTTTGTACGCGTAATTTTCGTTCTTGTATCAATATTGGAATAAAAGTTTCCTATGTCTTGTAAACTTTAGCTAAATTCAAATAAGGTTCGTTACCACATACTGATATTAGGGGTTACAAAAGCCGCACTAATTTGACATTTATCTCTTATGGAAGCCTCAAAAGGAGACTGATAAAGAAGGAAATACGATTTGGTATATAGATTCAATCCAGGAAAGGAATTTGATTTAGTCCAAACGAAAATAATTTACGTCCCTAGCTTTATATCAAACTAATATGACTTAATCTTTATAGAAAACAGCCCAGGGATTCTTTCAAATAGCGCGCCCCATTGAAAAAAAATGGCAACATATCCTAAATTCTACATTTGGTTTTCACGGTTCGATTCCCGAGTACAAAGTTATAAAAGTACGGTTAAAAATGCCCCGAAAATAGAAGGCCATTAGTACAAACATATTTACGCTAACAGGTTTATTTTGAGGTTACTAATAACCAGAGTTTGCTAAATATAGGTTAAACATTATTGGTTCCTTTACTTTTATACGCTATCTAAAATCCATCTGCCTTTAAGTTGATTTTAAAATAACGGTATTTTATTATCTTTACTAATATCTAAGGAGGATTTTACAAATATACGCTTATAGTATTCTTATTATTAATTTTCTTAAACTCTATGAAGCTTCTAGAAAGTGTCCTTTTTTAAAAATCCCATAGTAGTATGCTATATCCCATAGTAGTACTTTTAAAAAACGGACAGATTTTCAAAAAAGAAATGATTATATAAGAATATTGTACCTATATGATACTCTGTATCAATTACATAAATACAATAGTGGTCATAAATACAATATTTGTTAGATAAGCAATTTTCTATTACGTTATGTTGTATTTATTTTAAAAATTTTATAACAATAACAATAAAAGCTCTCCTTCATAACATGATAAGTGGCAACACCAAGATGCCAAAGTTCCATGAAATATAAATTAACGCTTCAACACTTCAAACTCGAGTACATCACTAGTTATCGATGTTTCAAGTATCGAGTGTCGATAAATAGAATCGCATCTCTCAACAACAGATGCCCTGTTGGCGCACCTGTCTTCCGGAGTATCTTGTAACGTTTACGTCTTGATTAAATACTTAAAATTGTGTTTGACAGTTACAACCTTATTATTAAACTAGAATAAAAAAATAAAGTATTAAAACGACACTGGCAGATAACATTAATTGTCATAACTTAAGAAAAAAAAAGTATTAACTGTCATGCCGTATTTAAATTTGACACGTGGTTTCCCGCGGAAAGTTTGTTTTTTTTTTGTTACAGCACTGCCATTTCACCAGGAATAGAATAGATTTTTGTTTTTCTTTTTAATTCAATCTTTTTATTGGTAGAAAAAATTATAAACTCGTGTAATTATATTTGATCTGACTCATATTAAGAGACCAATATATCCAGAAATGTAGTCGTAATTGTGAGAGATCAACTCACAACTTAACATTGTTTAGTATCTACATATAGTACATGTATTTTATTTAAACAGTTTTTTTTTAATATTAATATTATTCTACATTGTTCTACGGTTTCAGCATTACTAAAAAAAAATAGTTTATAACATATCTACAAAAAACTAACATCCTTACAATCTTTCAAATATATTAGTAGGATAAAAAATATAAAATGACATTCCGTTATAAGTTATTAACCTCTATATTATATCACATTGTGATTCACCGTTTCAGACTAATTTCATAACGCTGCGTTGGACAGTCGCCAAGCTCGATTCCGTATCTAACGATAATTGTATATTATAAAGTTTGACTTTTTTTTCAATTATGACTAGTCTATGAATTTTATGGTTCATTACTAATTAGGTATATATATTTACTGGGCCAGACGCGACTTAGTTCGCGCTGTAGGTAGCTATCCTACCAGTAAAAGTAGATGTCACTGCTTCAAGGAATATTCAAAAAAAAATTCTATCGAAAATGGTGCGATGCTGTTTTCAATGTATGCACATTACAACACATTTGGATATTCAATTTTATATTATAGTTAAAGGAAATAACAATCTTAATGTAGGCACAAATTATTTGTGTGATACAATTTTTAATCGAAAATTCAGTACGAAAAAAAATGACATTATTTATTTTTCTATATTATTGTAATTCCAAAATTCTTATTTTCGACAACATCTATGGATGTCAATTTTAGGTGCTCTTCTAGTCGGTTGCTAAAACCTCGGAAATTATTTCTATGGTTTTTAAATTTAATATGTTTATTTATAATTAAAATAGCATATCGTTATCGATTCACGCGATGCCAACGCACGTAGAATAAAGGTCGAGTTTGATCGATAAAGGGCAACCAACAGGTGTCATTTGGCACCTACTGGCTTAACACTTGACAACTTGAAAACTTACTGCGTTGTTCTATACAAATAACTAGTCTCATCCCGCAGTTTTACCTTCGTAGTTACTATACCTGCAATACCGAGGTAACAGTATCCTATTTCTAGGGTATAATCTATCTGCTTACCAAATTTCAACAAAATTTGTTCTGTAGTTTTGACGTGAAAGAGTTACAAAACCATCTCAATCATTCAATTTCGCATGTCTTATATTTGTGAGATTTTAGTCGTTGAATACATCCAAATATTTATTTAACTAAGTAAATTGTGTATACAATAACGTATTTAATAAATAAATAAAAACAATATTTTAAAATATAAAAAACATAATACCCATAGATATGTAATGTTGCTACTACTACATTAGTGGATTTTTTGTTGAAATAAAAAAATCATTTATACTGTTCATTAATAACAAAATAATTAATGATTATAAGTTAATACTACCCTTAGCTAGTGTTGTGTCGATAGCTATCGATATTTCTACGGTAACGTCAATAACAGGTTAATTAAAAACTGTTGCAACTCATTAATTAGGTAGGCTAGGCTATCTGATGCACTTGAGGACAAGCTGACAGCTGCGATGCTAGATATTATCTACATGTCCTTTCAATACGTTGCATTTGGAGAAGTTCACATGATGAAACATGCAATTTTGTTTATTAGGGGTATAGGGTTTCGCAAACTATTGCATCGTGTGTCCTCAGCGAGTCCGTCCCTCAAAATTCATTTGCAAGTCTGACATAACCGCCTCCTTCTCCCCCGAGGAGGACGCGTTAGTAGGGTCTGAATAGTTGAAACTAGATAAGTCACTGAGACCAAAAAGATCTTCAGAGAAAAAAAACTCTTATGCTCTATATAGGAATTTCTTCACAATAAGAAGAATAAAATTACAACTTGGTCCTCACAACTATTTTGAAATAAAATTGTGAGTTTAAGGTGTTTAGGTTAAGATAGCCGTTATGCAGAAAACGATGTGAATCTTTCGGTTTCATATATATATCGTTGTTACAATAATTTTAGCGTTTTTATAAGCCAGTGAAAATCAGTTAAATAATTCTTCCGTAACAGCATAGATTTAAATTCAAAAGTCGGTTTACCTAAATGCATAGAATCCGCAATATATATTAAAGTGTATATTAGTTTTAAAATTGCATAACAATCTTATGCAACGTTAAAAATATCGTAAAGTATCGATGGTAACGAAATCGATAGCCGATGCAGCGGAGCGTGGCACGACACTTTTTCTATCTGTAAGTCTGGCGTGTTCCGACTCAATTGTTTTAATCGAGAGAATGTATTTAGCAATATTAAGTTAATAATTCTACCAAACTTATGTATAGAATTTATCAGCGTTCTTTTTTGGGGCAATACCGGGTTGAAATAATTTGGCTTTCTAATGGTAAAACAGTTTTCAGAATGGGCTTAATACATTCAGATATTAATCTTATCAACTAAACAAAACTTACATTTAATACATACGTAATTTCTTTTATGCTATATATCTATTAAAAAAAATTAACGGATGTAATGTGATAAAAAAATAATTGACTTTTTTTGCGGACTGTACCGTACCGTGAAACTTCAAAGAACTAGTGAACGTGAAATATAATATGCATTTGATTTCTTTATATAGCTTTTATAACTTAATTTATGTTGTTGTTACATACTCGTATATATTGTATAGTAAAATATTAGTACTGTATAATATGACAATGCTGAAACATACACATATATATAATAGTATTACCGAGTCGTTTGTTATGAAAGTCAGAGTCCTTATTAATTACCGAAAATATAAGAAATACTATTATTACGAACTTTTCTATTAAGACGGGAATAACAAAAAAGTGTATAGTAATCATCATTAAATAGTTAGGGCTTTAATGTTTTCTTATTGTAGGTTAGCATTAGCACTATTTAAACTTAGTGGAATTTCAATTAGAATCAGCTGACTGATAAGTCCTTTAGTATGACCTACGAGACACTGAGAAGTATAGCCTTTTTAGAAAACCAGCTCCGTTGAGTAAGTTATAACTTACGTTTACATACATCGCTTATGGTAAAGCTTATAATATAATATGGTTTATTATATAAAAAAGGAAATTACATATATGGAATGTGAGGTATTTTTTCTATTATTAATAGTAATGTACAAAGGAAAAATATTTTAAAAAATTCAGGCTATTTAGAAAGTATTAAAGTACTATTTAACATTTAGATTTGGATTTTTCTCCAAACATTAAATTCAAATATTATTTAACTCTTTCAACAAAGCGTTATTACATAATACTATACTGGTACTGACAAATGACGTCATTTGACACGTTAACTAATGTCATTGCCCACAGTTCTCACGCAAGGCAGTGGCGTTAAGAAAAATTTCACTGAAAAAGGAAGGGATTATATGATACATATTCATCTTGTGTTCCATAGAAACAAACCCCTATTATAAGTCCATTAATAGACGCTACCACTGATTAATAATTATTAAACTAAAACACCAAAATTATAAAGAGACCGCGTATAAATTGCAAAAGCTGCATGTCGATTCAGACTACAATAATAGGCAAAGATGATATAGGTACATAAATAGTTCATAACTCATCGCCTGCTTGGGCAACAGTCGCCTTGAGTCGACTCATTGTACTAGTAAAAATATGTACTAGCGTTTTTCTTGCGTAGCATTGAGGAAAGCGTATAAGTTGAAGATGGAGCAAGTTTGAAAGAATCTTCTAGAATGTTCCGTCAACTTCTCGAAATATTTCAGGCTTGTATTTAAAGTTCTGAACCTTGCCTTATATGTAAATAAAAGTCTTTACCAATAAATAAATTTGCCTATGGTTTGGAATTAGTATCTCTACATCTACTGAAATTATTGAAAAAAAAAACACCTTTTCCATTATTCCTGACAGTTATAATCTATAATATCATAACATGTAATATCTCAAAATATTACGCGAGTGAAACTACAATGTCGTTAGTTGTAAATTTGCATAAATATAAATAAAAAATATTAAAATAGTACACATCTCTACACTAATAGAAAAACGTTACAATCGTTGCATAGATTCAAAAACTTTACTAAACCAAGTCACGCGTCTCAGTAAGACTAGTTACTTCGATGTCAGATTTAAGATATCTAAATAAATGTTATTTCCACACCCGCAGCCTTCACCGAGATCGATAAATATTGGCGTTTGAACGCAAATCACACCATTATCTTGTTATAGCGACCTTTGTACGATATATAGTGTCTGGTCGAAGATGTTTTCTGCTAAATAAGCTTAATTATAGACTGTTTTTCTTATATGTAACTATAATAAATACGTTAATGAATTGAATCATTTAATATTAGAAAGTTTCAATTGTCCATAAATTTAGTATTAATTGGAAAATGTTTAGGAAGGAATACTGATTTTTTTACAAGACATCTGTTATTGCAATTTTTTCTTTTATGTTAGTTGGAATACATGAACTACTTACGCTTTGTTTCATAGTTCTGACTTGACTATATTTAAAGAAAGTCATCGTAAAAAATGTTCTGCGCAGTTTTTCATTTCTCTAAAGATCTAGTAAACATTGCACTAGCTACGTGACTGGATAAGACAATAAAATGTACGTAGGTGAATTTTGTGTAACATAAACATACGGGTCAACGCATTGTACGCCGCTTTCCGAGAAACACGTAAAATATACACTCTTCAAGGTAACGTTTGAATTACGCACTGTTATAATTTTCAGTGAGTTTCCACGGCTCGTAGATAGTCTGTGCTTTAATGGAGATTAAAACCTTTTTTTGTCACAGTTAACTGGCCAATTGTAAATACGATACGATTTAAAAAGATATTCTCGGCTGTGAAGATTTATTTTTTTATTACAAAGTTAACTGGCCAATAATAAATAAGATTCTATTTAAAAAGATGTTCTTCATTCTAAAGTTCTATCAAATATAGGTTACCTGGCCACTAATAATTATTACATTATGAAAAAAAATTTGACTTCTTCAAAAAGAAAAAAAGAATGAAACTGGCCTGTAAGAAAAAGAGCGCATACCAATTTTCTCTAAGACCTTACCAATACTGTTTACTCGGCACTACAAAGATACCGGTCAGTTCTCCATAAGTGTTTACTATAAATACTAAGATGTATTGCACTGACTTCACATACAAGACCTAATATGTCCCGACCTCGGCAACATAAAAACCGATACACTTAATAAATGGGTTCATCTTTACTTCTGACTAGCCGCAGTCGGCGATTTCTCTTGTGTACCTACCCGTAATTTTTACCCCCTTTTTAAGGGTGGGGATATCCTAAATTTCCTAATATTATACCCATATAGTAGGTAGGGAGGGTAGGGACACGGACACGTTACATATTTTATACCCTAACATTAAATAGCCATCACATTGGAATACTTTAAGTCGATTCAAAAGTAAAGAATAAATTTCTAAGTCTTCACTTTGACTTGATCTAATTTAATCTACCTATATTATGTTATTATTAAACAGAATTTTCCAAAGACAAATTCCAGATGTTTCTAGAAAATAAATTCACGTGACCCGATTGAAGGCATCAAAGAAGAAATTCAGGTAAAATAACGATAAAGTCGTGTGAACATATTGACATTAACACATAACTTTGTGCAGTCATGGTAAAAAATCTTGAAACGACCATATTGTGCGCGTGCGCCGGCCTGCCTTAAACAACGCGTGTATTATGCATACATGTGAAATAATGTCACACACTTGTACTTATGGGAATATTTAAATCGATTTTTTGTATGGGAAAAATTTTCTTCTCATTATCCTTAGTAACGCGACATTTTGAAAACATGTTTTTACATGCCTGCTTAAAAAATTGTAATTAAGACGATGAGCGGGAATATACTATAGGATTAAGAAAGGTATAGAATTTCAGGTAATTATTTGTAATAATATATAGACAGGTATCCTCACAAATTTTACTGTTTGCAATGTTACTAATGTTAGTAGGATACCTTAATATTATTTCCTTATGAATGGACTTTAATTTACTTATACTACAGGTGTAACAAGTATTATATTACTTACAGAAATATGATGTTAATTAATCATTTATGCAACTTCAATATAAGCAACCATCCATCTGTTATCAACGAAACTTTTAAGATCTCTTGTTTTCACTCAAACAACTAATGTCAATTGCATTGTATCCCTTGATGGCCCGGAATGCAAATATTTAGCAAAGCTTCCTGTGTAGACATCAGACTAGACTAAACATCGCTATCTAAACGATATGGAATTATCCTTACTAAGAAATATGGTTTCCGGCGCGACGCTAGCCCGTTTGATGATCTATTACGCGCAAACGTCAAAAGTTTTGACAGATGCGAATGGCGGGAAGAAACGTCAATATTTTTCACATGTAGATAATTAAATATTTCAATATATGTTTGTATATAATACTATTATAATTTGTACACTAATATACATAAGATTCGTTTATATGTAAGCTTGCTAATTTACGTTATTATGCAATTCTTCAATACGAAAATTATATAAATTTTAAGAACGAAGATCCTTATATTATTTAAAATTATTTCGCCAATAAACTGTACTATTACGATAAAATAATAACAAAAGGAGACTTACGTTATACCTACTGATGTAAATTTATTATGAAAGAAATCGATAACATCTTCACGTTAGTATAAAAACTGCCAAATTTTAACTGAATGGTGTGGCTAACTAAAGTGAACGCATCGCCAGTCAAGTCAATGCAATGGACTGTTTAATGACTAACATGCGATTATGTCACGGGTCTATTTCGATCAACAAAGGGTGGGGATATATATTTAGATAGATTTACTATACTTGTCAAAGTCTTAGACACAATAGCGAAGACGAGCTGGGCTGAGGAAATAGATTTCGTTGATGGCAACTTTAACAGTTTTAGTTAAGACGGTTAATAGTGATATGGGTTATTTAATGTCTGGTTATACCGTAGTATTGTCCTTTCTATCACTTTACGAAAGGCAAAAAGAAACGGAAGAAAGGAAAGAAAGAACATATAACATTGCGACTAGAGGACTTTGTATCCATGATCAAGAAATAAATTATAAAAAAAA
>JADANM010006178.1:683239-720744 GCA_026213755.1 Eurema hecabe
TTTTTTTTTGTTTTAACCCTCAAATCTATGAAGCTAAAGGGCGAAATTCTTTCTTAAAATATTTGTTTATAATAGCTGTATTCTTAATGAACGATGTAAAGCACAATTATTCTTATTAAAATAGCTCATTACAATTCTAACAAATAATTTTCAAATCATCAAAGTATACATTTTTCTTATTAAAATCAACACGTCACATGTCTTTCAATAAACACAACACACTCAAAAACTTTCAGAGACCTTCCAATATCCTCATAATTATTAATTAATTATTCTTTAGAACTTCATCTTCCATAGGATTTCTATACGGAATTAATATTTACTACTAAGAATTAACCATCGGAGATTGTATCCACAGTCGGGACTATACGCTGAGTGATATGTGACACATGGCGCTTCCTCACAGAACATCCCAACAACCAACACACACGACATTAGATAACCAACCTTAAGGATACATTGATAAGGTTGGTTATCCATTGAAGATGAAGTGGACTGAAATACTACAACAGTTTCAGAACAGTTGCGTAACTACTGTTATAATTATAAAGGTGGGTTTCACGTGTGGAAGATCGGGCCTGGTAGGGAATATAATTTAGTCTTTAAAGCGATTCTTTTATAACCTTCTAGCTGACCCGTGCCCACTTCGTTGGGCTTAATGTTAATTATCCTGTCCGATTTTTTATAAAGCCTATGACACTCAGCAATAATGTGGCTTGCTATTGGTGAAAGAATTTTTTGAATCGGTTCAGTAGATCCCGAGATTACTCCTTACAATTTAACAAACACACAAACTTTACTTTTTTATAAAATTTATACATAAAGAAAATATACAATGCAAAGGAGATCCTATAGAAGATATCTGAAGAGAGAATTCAAATATTTTTTAGTCTTTGGTACATACATCTGGAAAATAAATTTCAACAAATATCAAATAGTATGCACATGTAGGCCTTATAACTCATCAATAATTTCTGTCGGGTAACCAGGACTTACATAAAAAAAATGAAATAGAAAACAATGGCTAACAAGCGTTATACAAAAACGTTTAAAATAAACTACATATCGTATAAAGAATATTATTTTATACTTACTTCAGAAGTTACTTAAGAAATTTATCACTTTCTAGAATATATAATAAGTACAAACAAACAATTAGTTCGTCATTCATTTACTCACTCACTTTTTTTATTCGGAAAGAAACATTTAGTTATATCTGTATACCTACTCATATAATATTATGTACTACAAAAAAGTGTAGTATATTATATAGTATGAGTATGTTCCCTCTCAACAAGGACACAAAGACCAATATTCCACTATGTATGGGTCATATAATCTAGTCGTATGTATTTGGTCATGGCGCCGGTCTTGAGATCTGCTTCGTTACGTGCGAATATTTTAATACATCTAAATGTTATTAAGTGATTTCTAATTTATCTCACTTCACGCAGATTTCTTCTTTGATTTTTGACACGTAACATTTTTGTATCTACGATGGGTACAATGATAAGGTAACCTTTATTCAAAACACATAATATGTATACAGTACTTATAGGCTAACTAATTGTATAGTAACCGTCAATTACCTTTAGCGCTGAACGAAACCTGCGCAGAAGTCAAAAATAAGGTATCGAGGTAGCGGTGCGGCGCGCGGGGCGCGTGATCGTCGAGTGCGCGAGCGTTGATTGGTTGTCCCAGTCGTGTTGTCTTTCTCGCACTAATACGACAATTACGAGCGCGATTTTACCGATGCGCAGCTATTCTCGTCAATCGCTAAACATTCGTGACGGTTACTATAAATATTGAAATAAGCTTTTGGAAATCTAAAATAAATAACTAATTTACCTACTTTTGTTGTAACCCATAATACACTTATAGTATTAAACTATTCTGCATACAAAAATTTTATAAAATATATTGTGAAAATTGGTAAGATCCCTTCGTGTCATAATAAGCGGTACTCTTTAATGTAATCCTATGGTTTTCACTTACCCAACCGCGCCCATCGATTCATTCTAAATGTCATATGAATCAAGGTTTTCGGCATATCCAAGTTGTAAGCTATAGCGACATGAATCTTTATGTTTTTTATTTAAATTTTTATTTAATGTAGGTAAACATATATTATATAGGTGTGAAAGAATATTAAAATCTATTCTATAGATTCAATGATTATACAACGAGACAAATGAAAAACTTTGTCCATAATTAGAGTATATTGTATGTGATTCTACATTTAAATTTGTCATATTAATCCAGTTAAATAAGTCTTTAGAATATAATTAAGGTAAGGATAACAACATAGAGCTAAAAATTGCTATTCAGTGTACTATTCCAATCTTTTTCCAACTTTTTTATTGATGGTGAAAGTTTCCAATAATAGTACTATATCTCTGAATACATGACTTACTTTATAAGGGTATAACATGCAAGTGATAAAAATTATCATTTTTGCATTCACCATCAACTTTTGCAATCTACGAAGTTGTCTGTGACTCTTACCGCTGTGGTAAAACAGACAGTGGCTTTGTGCTCGATAGGAGTGGAACATAACCCATGGTTCTTACCCATGGTACAAAATAAATATATAGAGAATAGAGGAGTAGTGCCTATAGATAAAGTTATCTTGTAACAGTTGATTTTGTAATCTGTAGGTTCCCACTTCCCTTGTAAAAACCGCTTGATAGTTCATTCACGTTCTTTCGTTATAGTACGCGTCATTTATGTTTAGCGATTGACGAGAATAGCTGCGCATCGGTAGAATTGAGCTCGTAATTGACGTATTGGTGCGAGAAAGACAACACGACTGGGACAACCAATCAACGCTCGCGCACTCGACGATTACGCGCCCCGCGCGCCGCGCCGCCTTGATACCTTATTTTTTACTTCTGCGCAGGTTTCGTTCAGCGCTAAAGATTCGTGACGCGTACTATACACTACTAGTGATAACTACGTTTCTTCAAATGTTATTCTAAAAGCTTATACTTAAGCCATGCTCACAAGGTGGTAATTTTTTACGAATTACGCCAGAAGCATCAACAGGACGTTATCATTGGACTGGTGTTCGTTAAATTTACTGCAAAACAGATTGTTATCATCAATGCCCGCGTTAACAGTTTCTTCCTTCATAACTGTTTTTCAGATTGCTATCGTTTTTCAATTTGTCGTCAGAAATGTTATTGAAATTAATATAAGGTTATGACGTTAAAGTAGATATATTTCTTTCATTTTATCTATTTCTATCGTAACTAATATTATGACGAAGGATGTATTAAATTCTGGCTATCCTAGATTGTATTACTTGGTTAAAGAAAGGAGAATAAAACCGCCGTGCTAGTTTATAGCAATATAATAAAATCCACATAATTGTATTCAAAGTTGGTATAGTAACGTATATTAAATGTTTAAAATTTGAAAACTAGCTGCCAACAGATAGTTTTACGCTCCCACAAAAAATATCCTATGTCTTGGGCCCAATCTAATGCTAAATTTTAGACAAATCCAATCATTTGTGTGAAAATACAACAAACATACTCACATTTTTCTCACAATTTTTACGTTAATAAAATTAGTAGAAGACGTTTTAAACAATTTTTAGTTTCGCAAAAGGAACACAATACGTCAGTTGAATATAAATTAATTAATATAAAAAATATAAAGGAGTTACTTCTTATCACCCGATCACTTACAATCAGATAACCTGTCAGCTCGTTTGACGAAATTATTTAATTAATTAAATTAACAAGTAGGCTTTTAAACAGCGTATTTTTAATATCTTATGTAATATGTTTTACGAGTATTATGCCTTCTAACAGTTAACACTAAGTATATAATAATATAATAACGACAATAGGCGCAGTGGCAGCACAACTGCTTTCTGCGCGAAGCGTCGTAGGTTCGATACCCACACCAGAAAATATGTTTGTAATTTACATTTGTATTTTTCTGGGGTCTGGGTGTTGCTATGTATTGTATGTACAAAGGAAAAGTATGCTTATAATTATTGTAATTTATTCCGTTATCTAGTTGCCATAACACAAGCTTTCTGCATAGCTTGGATTTAGATGGCGCTGTGCATAAATGTCCTGAAAATATTTATTTATTTATTATATTCATAGTCAAAGTTAAATAAAGGTTTGTTTTGATTTAAAAACATAACAAAGTACAGTTACATAAAAAAAATAGGTAGAACGTAAATGAATAAAAAGACTAATTATTTTTCTTAATAAAAGCACCGACCGACCCGCCACAAAAATTACTCTTTCGTTGACATTCCATAATTTAAAAGGCCCAATAGCGAACGATCGATTATTTTCCGTCCACTAAAGGTCATATACGAAATTAAGTCATCATTTAACATTTTCAAATAATTATTTAATAATATGTGAACCGGGCTAATTGCTGTATGCTCAAAAATTTGCAACGAGTTATGTATGTTGTGATGTTATCAAAAATGTACGGCGAGATACCAGGATTACATAATTGAAAGGAGGCCGGCCGCACACTGGGCGATTTTTATAATTATTGACATTTCACAAAGGTAAAGGTAAAGGTTGGCCATCGTAATGTCATTCGGTAAATCATTTTTAAGTGATCGTTGAAGGTAAAAGTCGGAATCGCGCGTAAACTGGGACGCACGCCTTAATCATCACGGTTTGATATAAAATTTTGACATTTGACACTTAAATATCGAATTTTTAATTATGTCTAAATATGACATTTTTAATGATTAAGATGTGTTGATCACTGAAAATACCAACAAACAGTTAATACTCTAATTATTGCTTATGCCTTATTAAGTTAATGTAAATATATTATTAGAATGTCTATCTGTTTATAACGTACTTATACATAGTTTTTTTTTTACCTTAAAGTGTAATTAAAAAAAAGTCATAGGACTATCGTATCTATTATGAGTACAGTAACTCTTATATCTCTATACGCTAATATTAAAATTATTAATATCGATATAAAGATATTTCCCTCCCGTGTGAGCTAACGGGTCCCTCATTATGTCGCGGGTGGCCCCTAATGTGGACTCGGTGACCACACGCCATACTAACTTAAGGATAGTCCCAAAGTAAAATAAGGAAAATCCATCATATTATGTTAATAAATTATATTAGTTTAAATGATACTAAGTCAAGGATAGGCCCAAATTAAAAAAAAATATTTCTTATAAGGAAAAACGATCATATATGTGTCAATAAACACTGGTATAAATAATGAAATAAAGATTTTTTTTCTCATGTGAGCAGTGATCATACTTCTGTCTACTATTTTACGTCAAATCAAGTCAAGTAAACAGTTGTCAAGAAAATTTTAATTGAAATTTTTTTTTTATGTTCCATTCTACTCAAACCATACGCCACTTCGTCTTTTGTATAAAAGGCTCCCTGGTTTGAAGCAGAAACTTTGAAGCAGAACCACGTTACAATAGTTGTAAGAGGGATTGAAACTATAGATTGGTGGATCCCAATATACGATGGTGTTGATCTTCAGATAAATTTCATACTTAATGCTGTAAAATACAAGCATATTTTGTAACGAGAGAATGAAGCATTTTCATTAACGAGTAAGACAATAATTACTATTACTTTATATGTTATATTACAAAATTTAACATCATATGATATAAGATGAATGTAAATATGTAGTAACAAAAGTGCATATATATAGGCAATATGACTTTTGTAGCAGTTTTCGTGCATAAAACGATCTCAGAAGTTTCTAGAAAATTCCGTTAATATCGTAAATGATTGTCACCGCAGGCCTACCGCGCGTCACATTGATTGTAGCCCATCACTGCTAAGGATAATTTATAGATATTTAGCACGTATGCAAAGTGAGGATTTTATTATATTTTCCATATTTCAGTAGCAAAGGTATCAGTGGCCACATCCTATAAATATTTTTTTAATATTATTTCTATAATTCTCTATCTGGTGAATTAATAGGTTTAAGTATCTATTTAAACCTAATAATAAAATATTAAGCATATTAACCAATCAAATGCCCCATTTTCTCATCATTTATACTAAGACCTCCAAGTTATAAGAGTATAAGTATAGTAATTTACTATATAATTAAGTCAGCAGGCAATCAACGTCTAGATATTTCGGTACCGGCGCGGGCAAGTCTGCCAATGCTCACAAAAATATTAACGTACGTATCTAATTTCATATCGTAGTATGTGTGGGTGACATCGCGAATGTGTGCGTTAGTAAATCGTATGAATAATACAAAAAAAAAGATTGGGAAAAGTCCGAGACAGGCCGTTTATAAAATTAAAAGAAAAAAAAGATACAATGATTGTTTAAATAAAAACTACATACAGATTAAGTAAAAATTGTAGGCTTATAAAAAATAGGCTGGTAATTTTAAGGAATTTAAAAAGAAATTTATTATTGATGCCAGCGACAAATCACAAACTGCTTCCCATCCGTTGTCTAGCTAAAAACGTAAAACTATAAAAATACGATCGTGTGATATGCTGTCTCATAATTTAATTCTGTCTGGACTCGATCTATATATACGAGATACTACGCGTATCAAAGGAACATAGTGAGCTTCTATCATTTTAGATGCATAGCCGCCGACATGCTTATTTTTAATTTTTATACCATAGTTTTGTGAAGATACATATAAAATAGATACATCACATTATTACATACGGAATATTACATTAAAATATCAATAAGGAACCCAGTTATATTTAAAAGTTGAAATCGAATTATGTATTTTCAAACATACATCCAGTATTGTAAAAACCATTTGATTATCCTCAAAACAGAGGCACTGCGACAATTTGAAAGTTTTAATAAAAGTAACGAACCAAACATACGGCTCTAACCAATAGATTTCATACATAAAACCATTCACAGTGCAATCAATACACATAAAGCCAGAGCAATCGATCCATGGATCACTGAATGAGATGGGAAGCACGCGTTAGACGCAAGGACGCGCATTGTCCGGAGCCAGCCATCGTGAATGAGGCTAGGAATTGGGAAGTTCAAGGATCAGTTGTTTTTGCAGTTCTCATACCTTTATTAGTAGGTATAATAAACAAGACAATCAATAGTCACTAGTCAGTCAGGTAAAGTTCTAAGTTTTAAGGTAATTATTTCTATGGTAACTCTACATTTGAGTATGCAATAGGGTTGTCTTTGCTATGGTGGCTAAAGTTGTTTGCTCGAGGGTCTGAAATACAGTTATATTTTTTCAATTTTCTAATGAGTTAAATATGTTGTTGCTATCTATCTTCAACTTTCATGTGACAATCGTAATGTTCCATACAAACATTCTTCATTAAAACAATCTTGTATTATATTTTCCCGTGTGTATCTAGACGTGATTATGGCTATACATTTAATATCACAAGTAATTAATTTAAAACTAAATGCACGGTTCAAATGTGGAGTTATAATAGTTAAATAGTGTAAGTCTCCGCACCAAGGCCGGCGGAGCGCATCGCACATAATAGCGAACCGGCGTGCCGTAACGAGTATTATGAAATAAAAGGTTTTTAATAAGATGCCATGTGTCTGTGGGATACAGTAGAGGTCAAAGGCTTTAGATGCGAGGATCTATTGATAAGAATAGATGTTATAATGTACGCTGTAGAAGTAGCAAAGACAGTTAATTCGTCAAGGGATGATGTTTTTACTGCTTAGGAAAAGTTTCGATCAGTCGTATTGGTCGGGACAAAACGTTTTTTAAACATTCAATTGTATATGTTAGAATTATATCGCTAATTAAGAATTCAATTAAACAATTTCCTAGTACAATTTGATGCTTTCTGGTGTTGAAAAGATTTTAGTACTTCTTAATAGAAAAATAGAACGTTTAGCTTATAAACAATTAGTCACAAGCATTTTATGTTATTGACGAAACTTTAATGCGAAATATTAATCATGTGTAATATGAAAATAAAAACAACTTTCTCGATTAACCATCACTGCAATTTCACAAACGCTAATATTTATGAAAGAGTAGTTTACGATTTGGAATTTTGACAGGGAGATGGCTGAACGTTTTTAAATCAAGCCGAGACAGATTTACAATGTACAATGAGAGGAACATTAACTAAGGAAAGACAGATAGCAACCAGATAGATAAACAAGTGTTTAAGAATGTGAACATAAACAATGTTAGCGCCACGCTCTTATGACTAATTATATACGAAAATAACGCTATTAACAACAGAACGATGTGCGAAATGAACTGAGAAAATGATTTTCATTTAAAACAAATTATTATGTCTAATATCAAATACAGTGTTTAGCTGTAGGGTAATTTGGTAACGTTTGGATATTTTTAGTTACGGATTAATGGTGGAATGTATATCTGTACAGCTATAAGCTTCGACAATGAAGTGTATGGGCTGACGCGCATAAAGTGCGTTAACACCATGTGTCAATAAATTTATTAATAGCTTATCGAGAATGTGACATTTCTTCCTAAGCTTGTCTCTTTTATTTCTTTATTTAATAAATAGTACTCGTGATTTGAAATAGTTTATTTTATCTGAACACAGGCTTGAACCAGCTCTTTAAACGTTTTAACGATCCTAATAAACAAGTAACATTATTGTCTTTGCAATATTATTATCAATTATTGAATTAATTAATTTATCGTATTGTTACTTATCTGACTGACAATTAACAACTTTCCTAAGAAATTTCGAACTGTCGTAATTTATGAGTTGGCATCGGAAATATAATAAAACTTTCCAAATAATAATTTTCTTAGTCAAAAATTTACATGAGGTAGAGTATAGATACAATTATAGTACAAAACATTTCAGCCTCTGATGTTCAAAATTATCGACTCTACCACGTATGTTGTCAGGTAGAGCACTGAATGAAATACCATATTGGCAAGAGTCCCCGCATTTAATTTGAGCGTGGCCAACGCTTTTTATTGTATTCTATACTCTATCGGATGAGTCAATTCTACTGCACTCGCAGTTGCTATGCGACGCGGTTTTAATTTAATTACGTGGAAATAAATGCCAAGTCTTTGATTAGACTAATTTATTGTTTGAAGTGTGAGTTAGTCTCTGGTTCAATGGCACTTTATGAGACTCCTGTGTATAGAATTGGAAGATTTATTTGCAGCTCTGAAGGGTATATAAGACATAGCGCTGACTGGGTTTCAAAGACGAAATTATTTTTATTGAAGTAGGCTACATATAGTAACACTTTTATATCACCATAGCTTTATAAAATAATTAGGGTATCACAGGTTGTGAGAGTAGTTTTCTAACAGACTGGCAAAAAAATCTGGTGTTTTGTTATTTATAAACCAATAGTGATTATTTGTATGTAGACGTTATGTTCCAACATTAATCATATTATCCGTACAATCTATTCGTTGATCTATTGTGCAATTGTCTAACTTAGGTATCATTGTTGACGTAACCAGTGCAGATTCGGATCAACATGTCCCTATATACTCTCTGTTTGACCTTGCGAATCTTTAGAAGAAACATTAATTAGTCAAAATTAAAATTTTTATATCTTAAAATTTTGATAACACAAACAATAAGAGACAAATAGTCATAAAAACTTTTCGATTGTGCATAGAAATGACATTTAAACATTTTTATTACATGTATATCAACTTTTCTGTGAGTTAGTGAATTTGGTGATGGCAATATACTTGTTTTCAATAATATGACTTTAATTAATAATTAAAATAAAATTTCACAACAGATCAGATTGAAAGGTGAATAGTAAACAGAGCTAACTAAAGTTCCATAAAACCTTATTTCTACGATTGGTGGGCCACATTGATGATTCAGATGATGCAGAATCAATGGTAGTGACGTCAACGCACGCTCTAGTTGCGACCTGTCCGTGCCTGCGAATGCGATACGGATTACGTGAACTCGAACTTTTTGCCACTTGTTCCGATTTCCGCATGGCCTTTCAATCTATTCTTTAATTTTGTCGAAGTAAAATTGACCCAAGGCATCGTTAATAACGTATGGTGTAAAATAAAAAGTGTTTTGACACGTTTTACTAACAACAAGAAAAATAGATTTTTAAAAATAACTGGCTCAATGAAACGGTAGTGGAATACCAGCGAAATAATGTAACCATAGATAAAAATATAACCATAGCGATATAAGATGTAGTACAAGCAAATAAGTATCATTAGTCGCAAAAGGTTAACGTTCAAGAATTGGATTGTACAATTTACAATGCCTAAGTCAAATATCATAGAAATAATGACCAGATGTTTGATAACGACGCTTTAATTAAAGAGAACCAGTAAAAAAGCGTAGTATCTTTTATCTCACCGGTTCCAGCAGACCGTGGGAATTGAGCGATTTTTACACCAATATAATACAGTTTAATTTTTTTGCTTTTAATATTATAATGTCTCAATTCATTCATTACCTTCAAAACGCGTTCACCGTGTCCATTGCTCGTGTAGATGGTATCGTGTTTATAGTGTACGATTTAATAGTGTTGATGTACGTCATGTATTGGGAAGAGTTCAGATAATTTTCTCCAGTTCAAAGGAACGTCGGCGCTGACGTCCGACGTCTATATTTTGTTAAACGCCCGGCTTTAGTTTTAGTGAAATGTTAAGTTTAGATTCAATATCCCGGTTAGCGGGTGTTGAATGTTCCTAAACATGGCTTTAAATTTGTTTCTCTTTCGGATATAATCGGTTAAAACTCTCGTAAATTAAAAATATATAAACATTGAATTACTGACTCTACCTCGTATCTAAGTAAATCTGTATGATAATATTTGAACAATTAAGCCGAAGTTAAGTAATAGTTCTTTCCTGGTCGTTGCGAAGGGTGCATAATAAGAACAAGCCAAGTACCTTGAGCGCTGCGTTTTGCTACACTGACCACGTTTGACTATTTACACTGCACCTAAAATGGATTCATAATGGCTACTTGTTTGTACGATACACCTGCCTCAGCATATTTGTTGGCAATAAAATTTATGAGTATACAATTTTTTATTTAAGATTACGATTACGGGCTCGTTAGGCAAAGATATTTTTGATATTGATATCTCTTTTTGATTGATTTCTTTTTGTTTAAACATATAGGAGCAGGTAGAGCAAGATTATGAAATTCGTTGTAACTTTATATAGTCACATTAATGCCCTGCAACAGTCAGGAATGTTTGATCCACCAGTTTCTTCACTACATAATTGATTAATAACGAACATTATCTGAAGGTTGCTTTAGCACAAATGCGACGACAATGAGGTTGTAATGCATAATAAAAAATTCAAAACGGTAATCCTATTGTTAGTGTCAGTCAACTCGTTTATAATGATTCAATAAATACGAGTGGTAGATGTAACTGGTAGCATGCAGTAGCATAGGAGTTGATACTCGAATTTGGTGTGACATAAACAAGGGGAATACCTCGAGCTCGGTTCGACGATGTCAACTGGCATGCACTTATAAAACACAAGACACTCACTGTAGCCGGGCTTGTAGACGGCGCGTATCCTCCTTATCAACTTGCCGGTGCGTCTCAGGGGAGGGCCGAGGGCCACGGCGGCATGGCCTCGCCTCTCCGCGAACACGATATAGTTCTTTCTATTCTGTAAAGGCACTTCGAAACGTCCAGAGCACTCGAGGGAGTCGAGGGGCAGCTTGAGGCGGATGACGGCGTCCTCGCGCGGCCAGCGGCCCTGCCGGCGGAGGACCCGTCGCACCTGCACGGTGGCGGCGTCTTTGGCGAGGGACTGGACCCGCGCCTCGAAGGCGGCCGGCGCGCGGTAGGCTCGCCACGCGACGTCCGCGCGCTCGCAGTAGGGGCGGCGCGGCGCCGCTAGGCTGCCCACGAGGCAGAGGATTGCCCAGCAAAACGCCGCGCGCGCGCACGTCCTCATCGCGCCATCGCAGCGCACTCGCGTCGCCCGCGTGATGCGACCCTTGCTCGTCGGCGGCCGGCGCGCGACTGATCCGTGTTCCTTCTCCCTCCGCGGATTCACGCCCCGCGTACACCGAAATAGTCTCGATACTCGGCACGCGCCGATATATCTCGCTCGATGATTAATTTGCGAGCCCGATTGTAATTAGCGGGTTAGCGCCTGATCGCCCTCACTTCGGCCCCTTATTCAATTATTACATAGGATAAGCGCCTAGTTTATGCCCATTACTTTATGAATAAACTGACTTACTTATAAAAGTTTGTGGGAACTTTATTCAATTTTCAGTTACTGTTGGCTCTATGTTGTGTGAAGTGTGTTAAATGTAAAAGTTAACTTTAATTAAGTACAGACAATTTGTGCTGAGATGATACAGTGCAGTATAATGTATTATATTTTATTTTTCATAGATAGTATTGAAATGTTGTTTTTTTTGTAGAATTATTCTCTATTATTTATTATTATTAGTATTTATAGAAGCTTTGGTTTCTACTGTGTTTGTCTATTAAGATAAACAAATTTTGATTTAGAAATTAAGAGAGAACAATATTGGTAATATTGAAACATTAATTGTCTAAAAAAACCTAATCAAAAGTTTTACAAAACAATGAACAAAATCGTTAAACGTTTCTATTTCACTTCTATTTAATATAATTCTGAATAGTTTCATACGCTTTAAAAAAATTGTAAATTTACTGAACATTTTTGAATACGAATAAAATTATCTCTTATTTTTATAAACAACATATTTTTAATTTTCTATAAAAATGACTACATTTTTACTAAAATTATTATTGGAGTCATTTTAAACAAAAATATTAGGAAATGTTTTTATCACTATGCTTTTACTTAGAGAGCTCTATATAAGAGTAAGTACTCGTCGTAGCGCAGGTTTTTCTTCAAAGAGCCCCGTAGCCTGCTACGCGCGTAGAGCGTCTACGAATTTCGTTTACTTGCTACTTGTACTATTTTCATGATAAACTTTTCGTGACTCCATTATTTAAGCTTTAAATTTAGAAAAATATTTGTATTAAATTAATTATGATTTTCTGTAATGAGGTATCTACATATTAGTAAAAAAAATTCTTAATGACATTTAATTAAATTTCGAATATTTTCGATTTTTTTCGTGTTGGCAGACCAGCAAACAGGATCAATAGGAAAAACAATAACTGCCCATAGACATGTAGAGTATTTAAATTATTGTCGAACCCTCCAGAAATATTTACGCTTGATTCTTAAGAATGTATAGAAAAACCATTCAAGGCATAAGAATAAATTGCCTAATCAGTATTTAAAGAAAACATAAAAAATTTAGTTAAAAGAAAATCTTAAAATAAACGCACGTATGCCATTACGGGAGTGATCATACTAAATATAATAAACCTACTGATTTAATACAACACTAAAGACTAGACCCAATATTTCATATACCTAATAACAATCAGTTACATGGTCTGTATTCTGTAAAACAAGAAAAATATCAAAATAACGGATTAATGGTGAAACCGCAGCCAACAGTTAGTATGCAATATTTCTATCCTCTATACTCTCCCATACATTATAAAGAAATCAATATCGATTGTCTCATACTCCAAAAAAATATATAAAAAATTGTCTTTAGCATGACCAACAGGATATTCTATTTGCCTTAGACAATTATACGAGGAATATACAAAGCAGGTAATATTGTTCCTAAGTACGTAATGGATGTAATTTTATGGATGGTTTCAACGTTCCCACGGTATGTACTATAGGGTACAGAGAAACTAGCTCTTAACCGTGTATCCGTCTGTTTCTAAACTGTCTGATAGGCTAATCTAACTGACTAACTAAGATAATGTTTGTAATTATAGATAGATTCGGTAGAATAAAAAACATGAAAATTTTCGTCCTGAATATGTGGAGGAATTAATTATAGTTGATAATGAGGATGATAATAGAAGATAAGGCTTCACCTCTATATCATTTATTGAATGTACTTCATAGGAGAGGCGTTCATCTCTCACATAAAAATCAGATATACAAATAAGACTTTCAAACGATAGAGAAGTCTGAGAGATTGGCTTCTTCTAATTACCAATGGTTGCTTCTATTGGACTAAAGAAACCATACTTTTTTATGAACCATTACTTCCTTTGCAAGCCATTACTCTGACAATACTAGGAAGAGGTAAACAAATGATCTGTGAATTTAAAAGTAAAACCGAGTTCCCATACCACACCTAACGGTAACCAAATTGCCCATCCGGACTAGATCGGATATGTTTCCCTCACAGGTAGTCGCCATTCATAAAACATCAATGGTGTCTTTGGAAAAAAATATCGCCGCCTAATCTATTCCCCTGTTATTCTATTTTCAACTTTAAACCGTTAATTTAAAGTTGATAGTATCTTAGCATATCCGTGGTCGTGAATTCTGTTAGACCAAATTATACGTGTGTCAAAGATTCGATTTTTAAATATGACAAATTTTTGTAAGTTATAGTACAAGCGACTTTGATCTCTGTTAATATTCTTAAAAGAGCGATTATCGGTTGAATTATTTTTTATAAGAATTAAGGTAGTACGTGCGTGGTCTATTGTTACAACGTAGCGTAATATTTGTATAGGATTGAATGAATGAAACTTTTTGTATGACTCACGCCGCTTAAAGAATGTACTATGAATTGCTTGTTTGTTAGTGATTAATCAAAATAATATTTTTACACCTTTCTTAAAACATTTTTCCATCAATATTAAGTATTTACGTTATATGAGATCTATTTTTATTTCTAATGTTCAACAAATAATTTATCGCCTACGATGGTTATAATTTATGAATAGTAGTACTTTTAAGAAGTAATTTTAAAACTGAATCAGTATCTGATATTACTCTTTAACATCAAAAACTCTCCCATATACTTCCTATTATACCTACTGTACATAATAAGTTATTAAATCCTTATACATATTAGCATTAACATCAAAATAGATAAAAAATTAAAAATTCTGCGTAAAGAGAAAGAATAATAAAGACGTAAGAATCAGTATGAATTACAGCTACATATTTCTACCTGCGTATCCGCCGCAAATATATTTGTTAACAACAAAAATAGCGTTATCTTTAATCTTTGTTGTCAAACACGTGTTGGCAATTAGTAAAAGGTGTGAGAAAGTTTATTAGGGATTTTGGGCGAATTGTTTCAACTTTCAACAATACGCTTCGGTGTAACAGATGGCCAGTAATTATGATTCGTTGTGTCCTTTCGTACAGGTGTTTGGGATTATAGGTGCGCCTTATTATGTTCTGTCTAAGTATAAACATCTGTTTTGGTAAAGCCTTTAGTAATGTTTCACGCTTAATTGTTTATAGGTGGTTAAAGAACTAACAAAATGGTATTGTGTATGTAAAAGTATTTAGATAATAGCAAAAATTCTAAATAAGGTAGAAAATTATAATTAGGCTAGTAGTTTACTAATGTGACGTCATTGTGGATCAAAACTTTCCCAACTCGTGACCAAAAACAAGCTCTAATGAAGATTTGAAAACTTTACAGAAAAGTATTATTAATTATCATTATTATCACGTGTTGCATGATCAGATTTATTGCGCTTAAAAACTTGAAGCTGTTAAAACTTGCGTTTAATATCCCAGATTATGTCACTAGTAGACCAAATTGGGTTTCGTCTACTTAAAAACAACGTGGCTATACTTGATCGCTAGCCGTCTAGGTGGTGGGGGTAGTACTTATTGTTCTCGATATTAACGGATGAATGAATCCACAAAGTGATGTAATTGTCGAATAATTTTTATTAAGGATGAGCAACGTGAGGCGCCTCGCCCGCGCTCGCGGTAGACGCACGCTCATGGATTATTTCTCTCACACCTGTGTATAAATATAACTCACAGACGAGCTGCTATTTGTTCTAGAAGGATACTCGAAGGCAACTCGATCATAATGTCAGTCAATATCAAACGGTGATTTTTAAGTTTCGAATTTTTATGGAAGGTACCTGAAGTTAATTTGTTTCCATAATCAATTTCCAAAAACCTCAAAGGAGTTAACATGTTATGCTTATTCATTTTTATTTTTCACCCGTGCGTTTACAAAAAAGAACTAATTATATAATATTAAACGATTTTCACCTAAAATGGAAATAAATTTATTAAAATTAATAAAATGATTCATCATAGAATAGCCCAATGAAATTTTGCTTTTAAGCAAAATTGTCAATCAGTCAAAATCAATCAATCAATCAGCAAAAATCAGCAGATTGAATTAATATTACCTATTATACTATTTCTCTTTATAAAATCGAATCGAGATGGCAATGAGATCCAAAAGTAGCACATCCTTAATGGGTTGCGAGTGCCCTCACCTACTATTCCGTGACACTGATAAAGGGGCTATACTTTTTATCATTTGTTTTAATTTCCTTAAAATTAATGATAGAACCGAGATATAGTTAGCCCTTTGATGGTTGTCCGTATTAACATAAAAGTAGGTGCCAAACTTATAATAATAAATAAATGACTGTTTTGTTTGTTTAAATAGTTACACTTTTAAATATAGGTATTATCAAAACACCTCCCGAATTTTGCTTGAAAAGGATTTAATTATATTAATTAATAAATACGTCTTTTCGACCTACAGCAATATTAGCGAGCTCTTTCCACCTGAATTATTTTCCATTTCACCTGCATCTGTAAACAGTTTATCCTTATAATAATATAATGTATTTTTCCAAACACCAGACATGATCTAACATGTTGCACAAATATTTCCCGTATCCCTCGTGTGTTCATAAAACGCTAGAGTTATGGTAATACGGTATCGGTGTAATACTTGCTTTACATCATTTTTTAGAAAATGCGCAGTTGTTGGTCATCTTGCATTTGTAAGATGCAGTTACATTATTTAGGTTAGGTACATAAGATAATCGTATCTTTCTAGTGTCTGGCGGCCAAATACTCATACAGAAATTAACGGCCTCAAGTCTCGTAATTTGACAGAATTGTATGGCGAACTGTCAAATCGGACCGGTTTAAGTTGTTCTTAAATTTGAGTTGCGTTTCAGTATTCCGGCATGGGTGTTGCTATGTAGGTATAGAAAAAAATGTACACAAATGTAATTAATCCGTAATTTTATTAACGAAGTACGGTGTGTATTTTGAATGGTTTGACCTCACTATTTGATAGCATAGGCTGTTATGGGAGCTGAGACTGTTGTTTTCAGGAGCCTTCGACATTAATTTTATTCAAAGTATAAGAATCATTTTAAAAATCTGTCTCCTGGTTCCATACTTCAGGGGTGGTCACAGTCAACAACATAATTACCTAACGGCAATTAACTTTGATTCTATAAAGCTTGTCTCTTAAACTTAAGAAAATGTTTCTTTAAAGCATTTAAAGAACGTAACCCAATGATTAAGCTCTTTTAATTAAGTAAACAAAGCCGGGAATCGAATTCGCCACCAACGTAGTTAAACTAATAAGAATTAAAAAGAGACAGCTCAGTCGTTATAAATAACCTTTAATTTTCGAAGCCAAAGAAATATTTTAATTAGGAACTGGCGTTATTTATGGGTATGGATTAGAAATAAATAAATATAAACGGTTGGTCGTCGATTGCTGTGATACGGCTGAACGCTGGTCCAAGCTTGGTCAGAACTTTTTGGATTAGGTACGGCAAATATAAGAATAAAATTTGTCTTAAAATTTTCGAAAAACCTATTCACATTGAGATATTATTATAAATATATTATATTAACTGCAAATTGTTTGAAGTTAGACAGATTTTTTAAGTCAAATTAAGTATTTTTTTCGAAAAATCCATTCCCTTAGTTTAAATAATAATGTAGCGGTTATTGCAATCAGTTATCGCGTTCAAAATCCAGATTCTTTCATACTTCTATTTCTATATATATCTCTCTCTATTCTCTTCATTTTTTTATTCTTTCTTCTTCTTTCTTTCGCTAAATAGGTACCATAAAAGAGGTCGCTAGTGCCTTTTTAATAAAATTTCAGTTAAAAGAACTAAAGAGCTTATTACAACTAATAGTATTAAACAGCCAAATTAAGATTGACCTCTCCTTGTTCAATTCTCAAGCGAAAAAACTGTGCACATAATTTTATATGCAAATATTATACAGCCGATAAGCGTAATATATGTGTGACCTAGATTTTTATGTTGTTTTTCGTGTCTCGGGAACAATAGCGTAAGTAATTGTTAAAAAATTAATTTCAATTTTAATACATACGAGTGCTAGTTTTTTAATTAATCTTAATGGTACTGGTTCGTTTAAATTTTTCTGTCGGTCTGTTTTATTTTTAAAATAGGTTCATTTTGATACAGTATTATGAAATAGTTAGGTTCATCTACAATCTAAAGAATATTCTACTAATAAGTGGAGTTAGTTATAGCAGTAAAATATTATAATCATTAGTATTTTTTAAATACATAAAATACTATTAAAATTTTTGTTGTTTCAATTTGTTAACCTACTTTTTTGATTTTAAATACGTAAATTTATTTATTTTGCTCTGAAATTTACCGCTGACTAAAATCATATTTCCACTTCATTTATCATCATTAAAAAATACATATAGCAGAAGACGTTTTTAATAGGTACATAGATTATATTTATATAAAAATTAAGCTTAAACACGAAATCAATAGCGCGAACTAAGGACTAGACATCCGACCGGCGCGCGGCGGCCGGCGAGGCGACCTCGCGTTACGCACGGGAGAGCACGCCCGCAGACTGACTAATTGCGCGATAATATTCACGGCGGGCCAAATGCACCCGCCGTAACGAGAAAGTTTCAGATAGCTTTAGGGCTTAAGTACTTACAGAAAGTGATTTCTTGAATTGTCTTTAGATTTTAAGCTTAAAAGTTCATCTTAAATGATATATTATTCTTTTATTTAAAAAGAGTTTTGACCACTTGAGGAAAACATAACTTACGTCTTTTAAGAACATTTTATACCGGTATTGACACGGAAACAAAAATTAAGTAGGTAAAACCGCTGTTCACGGCTAGTTTCCCATAAATTTAACCATAAGATCTCACCAAAAGTTTGCTTAATAAACACGTTATTCACATAATATAATTAATCGCCGTTTTTATTTGTCTTCGACCTGACACGTCTATATTTGACAGTAATTAATTGACATTCATTAAAAGTAATTAATATTAATAAATTCACAGCTACGAATGATCAATGATGCAATATTTATAAGGGACAAAGGAGTTTTTTTCTTAAAATCAGCAAAGAAATAAGTAATGAAAGAAAGGTTTTTAATTATTTCTCTAACATCATTTCGATGTTATTTCGCAAAAAAACGCTGCTGCGAACTTAGAATCGCGCTTAATATATTGTCTTAACTTTTTAATATCTAACAATTGAGCTAATCGTCAGTGAATGACTGACCGAAGATCCTTCTGGTTCAGAGCTAGGTTACATCCCTTCCTCCAAGCAAATCAATCAATCGGGTCTGTTTAGGTCCAATAACCTTAACAGACACCACTTAAATTTGTAAAACTTAACAAATAAAAAAATACAGTATCTTGCCTATTACGTACAAATTAAACTGAAGTACTTAATGAACAATTTATTATTAACTAGCCGTTGCTTGCGACTTCGTCCCCGTCGATTTCTTTTCTCATTATTTCTTCGCTCCTATTAGTCGCAGCGTGATGTTATGTAGCCTAAAGCCTTCCTCGATAAATTGTCTATTCAATGAGAAAAGATTTTTTCAATTCGTACCAGTAATTCCTGAGATTAGCGCGTTCAAACAAACAAACAAACAAACTCTTCAGCTTTATATATAAGTATAGAGAGTATAGATAACAGAATGTAATAAAGAGAACAGATTTTGACCAACAACTTTCCATATAATCTGCCTTTAATTTTTTATCAACCACATGTAAGAATTCTCCTTCAACTCTTAAAGATCAATTATGGCGCTAAAATGACTGCATTCTTTGATTGCTCTCATATTTACAAGCGAATGTCATCGCGTTTATGGACTTTTAACGAAAAAAGTTTAATATTTTTGGACAATGAGTGGGTTCGCCATGTTGTAATCTTGTGAAAAACGTAAGTACAAGATTAATATCTCCTTATATTAAAACTAGCGATGCGCCCCGGCTTCGCTCTCATTTATTATGATGTATTAATCATATAAACCCTCCTCTTGAATCACTCTATCTATTAAAGAAAACCGCATGAGAATCGGCCGCGTAATTTAAAAATTTAAACATACATAGGGACAGAGAAAGCGACTTGGTTTAAAACTTTATAGTTATTCGTTATAGATGCGCTGAGAACCCGTTTTTTCGCTTTTCTTTACCAAACCTAATATTCTAGTTCATATTATAAGTCCCTTTGTTTTTTAAAGCTAGCAATGCAAGTGTCTAGTTCATCCCTAGTAATGGTCCATGGTGAATATATTTACCATCAGGAGAAACTCAATCGTCTTTATGCTAAGGCTACTGCGTGGAAGAACACCAGTTGGTTTTACTAATGGTGCCACCATCAAGCGAGGATTTTTTTATACGATAAAGTGTAGGAGACGAGCCAAACGTACTCCTGATGTTAAGAGAAACGCGAGTCCATGACCAGTGCAGTGCTTCCCGGAACATGGCTAAAGCTAAACTCCGGATAGAGGTGCAGAGAGTCACAAGATGTTAAGACTCATTGGCCCAGTAGTTACGCTGGCTACAGTGCCCTTCAGGCCGGAGCACAGTGACATTTGCATATCACTGCTCAGGAGGTAGAATGTTCGACGTCACCGCCTCTTTCTCCCACGAGGAGGACGCGGTATCCGTAAGAGAATTTACCACTAATTAAAAAGCGTTCTTTAAATCTACGCAGTAGATTTTTATGCGAATTGTATGTATGTATTATATATAATAATACCCTATAACCAGTTACGTATAAAACGATTTCCAGGAACTTTTAATATAGTAACTAAGCATTGTCATTACGAACTATCTGAGATCTTGCAATTAAAAGTTTTCATACGTTTTGCATGACGAGTCGTCGCGGGCTGTTGGAGAGGGCGATCGCAATGATAAGGTCGCTTTCACTGATGCCCTTTGTAAGTCTGGTTGTACCTGCACTTTTATATACGTCTACGCAAGAGACTTCTTAATACTTTTTTTTTAATTACAAACAACCAGTTATTTGTTATAGTAATTGAAATAATAAAACACGTGGCATTAAGTAATATGTTATCTGTACTGGCAGGACATGTAACTTTTTCTTTCTTTCTTATATTATGGCATTAGCGTCTAGCTTTTTGCCAATGTCAATGTAATAAGAGGCAACTTGGTCAAGATAAAAGTCGATATGAGTCAAGTAAAATCGTCATCAAGTCTTTAGTCGAGTCAGTCAGTCGTTTCGTTCCTCGTAAAGTGATAGTGAGCTTTACGAAGAACTTAGACGAATCTTGGAGCAATCGGAACGGCGCTACTATGCGCTCTCGAATAAGTTCTTCATTTCCTAGACACTTATTAGCTAATTTCCTGCACTTACAAATAGGTGAAACTCAGTTCCATAGCATAAAGATTATTAACTTAAAAAAAAATTAAACCGACTTTATGATAATACCTATTCAACAAAATAATAATCGTTCAAGTTGGTTGACAATCGGCGGAGATATTGCGTTTAAAAAGTTCATCCCCAATTTTCCACCCTTGGGGGTGAAATATTTTCTTCAAATTCGCATGCAACGACCCTTTTGATAATACCTATTCAACAAAAAAATAATCGTTCAAATTGGTTTATGATTGGCAGAGATATAGCGTTTAAAAAAGTACATCCCCAATTTTCCACCCTTAGGAATTGTTTTTTTTAGTATTAAATTTAAATGGGACCACCCTTGAGGTATTACCTATACACCGAAAGGGATTTGTACAAATCGGTTCATAATTGGCGGAGTTATCGCGTTACAAACATAGAAAAAAACATACGGGTCTAATTGAGAACCTCCTCCTTTTTGAAGTCGGTTGAAAATGTCTAAAGTACCCTTACAATGCGTACGTTACAAAAGTCGTTAACAAAAGCCAGTAAGTATTATGTAATAAGTAATAACAGTAGTACAATTTTCAACTCAACACGAAAAAATGACAATTAACACTCAATTTTTAACATGTCGACGACGAAATACATTTGCGAAACAATCTCCCTCAATAAAACCAACATTATGATTAATTCATAAGTAAATAACTAGATGTCTGTACGCGATAAATAATAAAAGCCTACAGGAGTGAGCTTTAAGCGTTAAGTTATTCATATTTTTTTCAATAAATAATTATTATCGTACGAGGCCGTATATATTATGAGGTGAAACTTTTAAGTTAATGTATGGAATACTAACTTAATACCGCGGTATCATTCGTATTATAGCAGACTAGCTGACCCGTGCCCACTTCGTTGGGCATAATGTAAACAATCCTTTTTTATATAGACTATGCCACTCAGCAATAATGTGGCTTTCTATTGGTGAAAGAATTTTTAAAATCGGTTCAGTAAATCCCGAGATTATCCCTTACGATTAACATTAACTTAACATACACACAAACTTTACTTCTTTATTATATTAGTATAGAATTATAGATTAAAAACCTTTTAACTTATTAAGATTGCTTCCTAAGTAAAATACGATAATATTTACTTTTAGTATACATATAATAAAGAAATCATAAAAAAGTAATTTTATAATTTTGAAGTTGGATTGACGGAATAATTAAAACAGTTCACTAAGTATTTTTCCTCATGAGCATTGACGTAAAACGAAACGTGATAACGTCTTTATTTAGATAAATGTAATTTTTGAACAGTTTCATGACTTAATAAAAATTTTAATTAAGAGGCTATTAATATCTTCATTATTATATTACTTCTATTTTTATCAACCAATGGCATTTATAAGAGAAACCACTTTTTCGTATACTCGTACATATGTGTATACATACCTACAATTATACAAATATTGATTAGCATTAAATATAATATAGATATTTTGAGTGTCCAACGCCATATCAGTTCAAGAATTTTTAAATTCGTAAATCTTTATCCTGGAGTGATTTTATACCCTGGACAGACCGGAAAGACGCACTATGGACTCTGCCCCAACTAAGGGCAGAACCTTAAATCAAATAAGTAAGTTCTTAAATCGAGATCTAGCTAACAAAATTTGTCTCCTAAATTATGAAGTAATGTCTATATCATTCAATGCTTAGTAAATATAGTTATGAGGTAAATGAAATTGGCTAAATGAGAGTTGGAATCGCGCTCGAGGTGTTCTGTATTATTGGCTGTCATCAACACATTAATACAATTTCTTATAACCTTTAAAAACTTACATTTTTTGTATGAGAGCTATTCCTATACATGTATTATGTAATTGTGATTAACGGTAATATAGAACTAAATATTTTGCGAATATTTCAAGTTTCTAGCTGTAGACATAGTGTTGAGAAAGGAGTTCTATTTATAACAGAAATATTTTATTCTTTAACAATAACAATGAAAATAAACCTCGTGGAACAAGCTCTTTCACGCGGTATTTCCGATGCACTTTATGCTTTTTGGTGCTTCAAGTACATCTTTCTAAAAGGCCGGCCCCACTCCAGAGCTGTCTAGACCCGCGAGTGAGCACTCGCCCATAAACATGGGCGGCGATAACCACTTTCCAGCAGGTTCTATGTTATGAAAAAAAAATATACTAACAATCGCGATTATCAAGATATAGTCTACTAACAGACAGATAGCGAATACATATTAGTACCCACCGTTTTTCCCTTTCGTGTAGGGAACCCTAAAACATTTACAACGGAGGTTCGTATTGTCTGGCGAATGGTAGCCAGAGAGACGCCGGTCGTGGCGCCGTCTCGACCGGCAAACCACGATGTAAGAATATGGAGGTGACACTTCTTTTAACGTGTTAATCTTATAACTATCAAATGGGACTCAAATTTAAGAACTTCTCAAATTTAGTTAAATGGCAGATTTGAATTGCATATAGGTCTTAGAACGTACAATCATTAACAGAAGATGATGAAAATATTCAATTCACGAAACGAGCCAATAATCTTTTATCCTCGCCATAGTAATTGAATATTTTTCACTAACTTTTGTACGTGACTGTACGTCAAAATTATTTTTTTTAAATATTTAATTCTGTCAAAAAACTAAGTGTAAATAATGTGAGTTGTATATAAATCCAAACATGGGTGGAGAAGTTCGTTCACTAGTAGGTCCGCATTACTAACACATTTTTATTATCTGTGTCACTTCCAGTATCTATATTTCAGTATTTAAGCAACAAAATAAGGTTTTTACGCAGCATTTTATTGATACAAACGTAGACTCGTTACTCACATTAAACTCTCGTAAACGCTGACTATCGATTTTGGATAAACGCGAATATCTTCTGATGCTTAAGGACTGTAAGGCATATAGGGTTCGTCGATTCGACGAAGACGCTTAAGATTTATTGAGTGGGTACGTCATTTCGACGAAGACTTTTAAACGCTTCTGAAAAGTATATAAATTCCTGGCTTTCAATAGTCCCTATTTTGCTATACGTCAGAGGCATGGGAACTTTTAGTAAGAACAAAGTTTTTTTAAAAAGAGTTAAAAAATAATTTGAAATACTAATACTTTCAATACACGTTATTTAAATTAAAAAAAGCTTTAAACATGAATGTGGGATCCTAACCTTAAAAAAAAACTTTCTATTGTATTAATAAAATAAAAGAGATGTTATGCTCAAATAAATAGCATTCTCAGTTTACATTCGAATCAATTTGACATTTCACAATTACAAATCTGTCAAAGTAACTCGTCTTGTGTGTCTACTGTCGAGACATTTCACACATACACACTCTTAGACACACACACACGCACACACACACTCACACACTCACACACTCGTGACAACGCGAGTGCTCATGGGCGGCGCTGATCACTTAACATCAGGTGACGCGCTTGCTCGTTTGCCCCCTATTATATAAAAAAAAAAAAAAAAAACACTCAATAAACCTAGTGATATGCAATTCATGTCTCTCTGTGTGTGTGTTACACAGCAATAGGTCCTTAGGTCTTATTTTAGCACGTAGCAATGCTAATGCACTAGGTGTTAGTGTTACGTATTGCGTTTCCCACGGGCCGCGGCCGCGTGCTCGTAAAGTCGTCAAATTGGGCGAACTGTGGAACGGACCGACCACCCAGCGCCATTGTGTGTCGCACTTTGTGTGTGTGCGTGTGTGTTGGAGCAAGGCATGAGAGCGAAGTTATCTGAAAGACTCCTAAAAGCCTTATAGAGACTTTGTACAGATCGGTGTCTATATGTCGCGAAATGAGCCCCTAAATGCGAATAGTAAAATAAAAAAAAAATTGTTTGCAATAACTTTTTTACAGACATACATAAGAACCTACAGGCCCCGAAATAGTAGTAGTTTTATACTTCACTTAGTGTAAGTGAAGTATAAAACTTAACTCACTTACTTTAGGAACTAACCAGCCAACTCGATTGTATATCTAATTGTGCAGTGCATCTTTGTAAGTGAAAACCAACCCACTACTACTACTACTACTACTCCTACGACAAAGCTAGCAGCATATTTCTTTAATTTTTATAAAATAAGCTAAAAACTTTCCAGTATTCTTTACTAACTTTATACGGAATGACGCAAATTATCCTCAAAGAAAAATATAGCAGTTGATAGTATTTGAAATAAGAATAAATGGGTTAATAATAAAATCGCCATATCTTGTAACTTGGGCCACCCGGTCGGCGTGGGAACTCAGATTCGCTTAATCCATCCGAGGACACTTTCCCGCTTTGCATTCATTTCGCTCAGATCAGGACCAATGCAGCAAAATATTATGAGAAGGAATTAGTTAAAATCTTATCAATATCACTACAACAGACAGACATTAAAGATTACACACGACGTTTTTCAAAAACTCTAGCTCATGTTTAGGTAACTAAAAATTGTAACTTTAAATAGATATTAATTTTGTGGACGCAATGATGTCCGTTGTATGTACATAAAAAATATCATTTGTATCTTTTAAAATAAAAGATACAGTTTCCTGCAGGCTCTAATGAATTGGTGGTACATATATTTTTTTACTAAACGAATTCACTGGATACGATGGTAAGAGAGTAAGAGGGGTAAGAGAGATGGTAGGGGTCACTATAGACAGTTTGACACCCATTAAAATAGGAAGAAAGGATATATAATAGTTTGAAGAAAGGAAAACATTATGCGCCCTTTTCCCATTGACGCACAAAATAGCACTGACTACAACATTCAGTCGTCGATTGATTGCAAAAAAAAATGTCAGCTAAACTTAAAGACGAATCTTTGAATTGCAAACAGTTGTTTCGTATAAAAATGAATATACATCTAACACAAAGCACGCCGACTGTCTAAGAAAGCTCTTAGCGAATAGTATCTCTAGTGTGCATGTTACTATGCAAGCTTGGAATACGAGAATCTTAGGAGTGAGCGGTTGATCTTAATATGGACTACCTATATTAATATAGTAAAAGTCAAAGTCTAAAGTTCTATATCCCAGAAGTTATAAATCACTTGGACGTGTCAAAGGAAGAAATACCTACAATTTACCAAAAGATAGTGTAACTTCGACTACGTTTGTTTTGGAGGCCATAAAAAATCATCAAGAAAAGTACGATAGTACGAGTTGAAATTAATCATTGTAATGTACTAGCCGATTAAATAAAAAAACGTTTAATAGTGAGAAGGTTTTGAAAAATATGAAACTACCACTAGATTTAAATCCTAGAATCGTTTTAGAATATAGCCTAATTCATCTTCAAACACATTTGCTTATGTGCTAATAAAACAAATAATTACAAAATTAAAGCGATACAAAGATTAACACACTGGTTAAAAGGCGGTAAATCTTAGAAATTACCGTACGTTGAGATTTAACTGTAGCTTTTAGATAACAAGAAATGTAGTATTACAAAGCAGTGGCGGATCTCTCCCGCGCCATTCGATGCAAATTCTGCAATATTGTGGGACTTCAGTCATAAGCTAGAAGCGGCTCGTGATGTTTCCTCAAAAAAAAAAATAAACAATAAATTCTTATCTTACTTAAGAAGAGAACGTACAACCTGCTGCTAGTTCTTCGAAAATCTACTCCTGAGCTGTTAAGCTCTGCGAGTGCTGATGGGCGGCGATGACCACTTTCCATCAGGTGACTCGGCTCCTCGTTGCCCCCGCCCATGTTATAAAAAAAAATAGATTAGAACTACGTGTATGTTAAAGTTGTACTGTATAGTCAAATTATGCCATGTCACTAATATCTTATTTAATTAAAATAATGAAATTAATTTTAGGAATATATTATCACGAAGTCCTTACGCCTCACACATGACACCCAAAAAATTTACTACAATCATACAAGTAAGCAATACAAACGCTTAGCCCACTATAAGTTCGAGTCTTCTAGGAATATTTTAGTATAGGAAAATGCTCCATAATTCCCTGGACAAAAGAATGAGGCGGGCTCAAGCCGGGTAAAACCCCCTGTTCCATCTCGCTATAAGACTCTTCAGCGATATCGCTTACCTATGTTACTAACTTGGACCAAACACCAAGGAATGCCTGAAACGTAATATTCGCATCCATTCTTTCGCTTTATTAAAACATACCATTTTATGTTAATTTTAAATCGAAAAACGTTAGAATTACCTAAATACAGTGAGCTGTTTTGTATATTTTTATATAAATAAATAACAAAAAATAAAAGCTACCAGTACATAGAAGTACTTTCATTGGTAAAGTCCTTTTGTAAATCGGTTCGATAATTGCAAACTTGCCAACAGAATGTCTTAAAAAACCTGAAAAATATTTTTAAATACATTATAATATCTATGTGAATTTATTAAGGTCAAATTTCATCAATCGAAACAGAAAGTTACTTAAGTTATCAAGTTATCTAAGTAACCCTTTTATGCTGGTATTACGCAAATTGCATGCGGGTGAATTAACATAATCAAAAAATGGGTGACGAAATAAAAACATCGACGTACATCTATACTAAAATATAAGTTTGTTCGAATGAACCCGCTTATCTCAGGAACTACTGGTTCGAATTGAAAAAATCGTATTGTACTAGAAAGCCCATTTATAGAGGAAGGATTTAAGGCTTAAAACATTATGCTATGACTCATACGAGCGCAGCATCAGCTAAAAATATCAAGAGCAACTAATGGTACAGAACTTTTTGAACAGTACATTTCATAGTAGGCGAAACTTGAAGAGCATATTACAGTCGCAAAACTAAAAGCCTCATCAATGCGCTGTCGTCTTTTGTGGGAAAAACGGAAGTATTTCTGATAACAAGGAATTAAGAAAGCAACAAAGGAGTAAGGTATGAGGGTAACTTCCGAATCGATGGTAAAAGTTTTTTAAATATCGATTCAAAAGTGTTACTATATGTAGCCTTTTTTTTATAGTGGGGAAATCCTCATAGGATACCCATGGACCTCGGGGAAGGACCACGGGTTATGTCGGACTTCTACCGACCAAAACCCCACTGTTTAACGTTCTGCTGCAGCGAGTGGGGATCCTGGGTACCTTCGCAGACTCTTCCACGAACTACTACTATATGTAGCCTAGTTGAATAAATATCTGTTTGACTTTGACTCAGTCTAGCAGTATTGCTTTACCACCGTAATAAATAATACTGGATTTTCTGTGTTCCATCCACGAGGTACCATGAGGTATAGTAACCGTTAGTTACCTTTAGCGGTGAACGAAACCTGCGCAGAAGTCAAAAATAAGGTATCGAGGTAGCGGTGCGGCGCGCGGGGCGCGTGATCGTCGGGTGCGCGACCGTTGATTGGTTGTCCCAGTCGTGTTGTCTTTCTCGCGCCAACGAGCGCGATTCTACCGATGCGCAGCTATTCTCGTCAATCGCTAAACATTCGTGACGGTTACTATACGCAGAAGGAAATCATTTAATCAATAATACCTGTCCAGTCGGCATCTCACCAAACCCTATACAATAATATTATCTGCCTCTCTGTACGTGCTTTAAGCTCAAACCCAAGGCTTACCCGACTTCACAAAGAAGCGTTATGTCGCAAACAACACGTTTGGTAGTTCGCGTTTTTTGTGTGTTCGTTTGTCGGTACCGTGAGAATTTATACATTCATTTTAATATTAATTTAGTGTTTGGAAATGAAATGATTGATCTTTTTGTGTTATGTTTAGCTTTTAAATGTTATTTTTATAAACAATAATAATATTTTGATATTACTTGACCAAGTTGTTACCTGGAAGAATTTATTTTTTAAGTGCTAAGCTCTATATTATAAATCTGTTGATTTATAATATATACCGCACCAACCTTGTTAGGTTGGTGCGGTAGCAAGTTCATAAATAAAATATTAGGTACATGTTAGATTGAAAATCTACATAATATTTTCTTATATAATTATATATAATAATTATTATTATTATTAGTAATAGTATTAACTAATACAAATACTATGTTATACAAAGACACGTCGCAAACATTTGTACCTCTCTTCTCGTATGTAATTCTCAATCAGGCCGGCTCGGGGCGCGTCCGCGTATCTCAACGGTGGTCTCCGATAAAATGTCCTCCGCCGGTGGCATTGCCGTCACTTCGCGGAGCAATAAATCAACTGAATATTTAATTATTTTGATTAAACCCCAACGGAACATTTTCCGGGCCATAATACTGGTTTACGTGTGACTGCCTGCCTGCTCGCGTTTGGTTTACATTGACACATTGTTCAATGTTTTCTTCAAATTTGATTTAAGTTAAGTAAATCTAAAGCAGTAATGTACAGCGTGTTACTAGATGATAATGAAGATATCTGTTAGTGAGAGTGTTAGTCATATCAATTCATATCAGTATTTTATGTATGTTCGTACAAGCTGCTGCCCGCGACTCCGTCCGCGTGGACTTTCATACAAACCTTGACCCTCCCTTATAAACTTTTCATTATTTTTCAGATGTATTCTGCTATTCGGGACGGAGACTAATCCTACGAAAGAAAAACCATGAAAATTTGGTCTAGCCGATAATAGATTAATAGTAGTATAGTTGTCAACATTTTTTAGGAGCCACTGAAAATCAGCTTTGGAGCTTTTAATGTAATGCCCTGTACCTAACAATCTTTTTCTCTTTCTATATTATAATCTTATAGAGTAATATAATTTCAAAGCCTACAAATGAAGTCATCAAACATAACTCCCTTTAACGCAGTCGGTTAATAAATAAACAAGCCGGGTGCGACCGCCCGCGCTGCAAAAAAACATGAACGCATACAACTCAATTTTGGCGCAACGTCGGATAAAGAGAAAAAAAGGTTTTGAACCTGATTATGTTTTATAAGACTAGCTTGTGCCCCGACTGCGGGTGGGTTTGAACGTTTTTTATTACGTGAGTTTAGGGTTTTGTTGAGAGGGTACCTATTTGGGTGAGTTTTGTTTAAGAGTGAAAAAATAAAGGTACCTACCTATTTGAGTTCCTTAATATTTTTAAGAGCTGTACACCAAACAATGTGAAAATATTGTTTTAAATTGTAATAAGGTTAGTTAATAAGTTCGTTATGTATTATTGAAAGAAATAAATATATCGTAGAATCTGCTAGAAACTGTTAGATGCCCTTTAAAAATGTAACATAACAAAAATTAAAATGTTCATACACAAGAAAAGGTCTGTTTTATTTACTAAAAAGCATGTAGGTATACGGTCAAATTGAGACACCTTCTCCTTTTTTGAAGTCGGTTAAAAATATACAAAAGACGCAAACCTTAATAATGTTATTATATAAATGAAAAACGTTACAAAATCGAAGTTTGTACTAACAAGAAAAGTGCCGCTGACACATTATTTACTCGCATCTCGGCGACCTATTTCGCCGGCGGCTAGTGGCCAGTGGGCGCGACCGAAAATAGAACTGAATGAATACAACTTTACACGCTATATCATATTTTGTTTATCAGTTTGACAGTTTCGTAGCAATACACAATGTAACTAACTAACTAGATTCTTAGAACTAACTAATCCTTATTTCATGACATAGTTATAAAACCAAGTCGCTTTTCAAGCATGTATGCATGCCTCTTTAAAACTACGCAACCGATTTTCATGCGGTTTTTTCAAATAGATAGAGAGATTCAAGAGGTAGGTTTATAAGTATACCTAATACGTATGCATAATATAAATCTTTGCAGCGTGGTTAGTATATATTCATATAGATATTTGGAATACATATCAAATAATTCTAGTTTTAAAATAGTAAAAGTTTAAAGTAAAAATCAATCTTTACAAATCTTTTGATTAAAACTACCAATTTCAGATATATTTTGACATTTGATTTAAGAACATGTCACAACGATCACAGATAAAACAACGAGTGTTACCATACCTAATAAATACTTCTAAACTAATAATTCCACGTGATGAGTCACTTCAGTCTGCAGCTCAGACCAAAACACCTGAGCGTCTAGTACAGAAAATAGGACAGCTGGCTTATTTTAGCACATAAATACACACCGATACGGAAGTGTTGCTAGTTTATCGATACACGGTAAGGGTGTGGTGATATTTTTTTGGATATCCGCTCCCGTTCGGTGTGACCATGTCGTTAAATTTTATTATTTGGCAAGCCGCGACCCTGACTAGTATTTCAGTAGCTTACATTTGTAAAAGAACGGCAAAAATATGCTGGTGAGTCAAAAATGTATCATAAGTGAATTAGAAATAAAATATCGGTTACAATGTTTTAAAATAAACAATATTTAAAAAATAAGGTACTAACAAAATAATAACATTAAATAATAGACCTTTTGTTATAATATTTTATAAAACTTCAAAAATAAAAAAGGAGAAACATTACTGCATTATAATAATGTTGATTTAATTTAAGCACCATTTTATCTTTTCTTCAAAATTAAAAATCTCAGTATAATATATTAATAATTAGTTAACTGCCATCTATGGAATTACTGTTACACCCTCAAGAACTGTTGCACTATTTTAATGTGTAACCATGCCGCTAGATGTCGTTGAGACATAGTATTCAAATTAGTTTTAAGTAAAAAAAAATAATACTTCTATCAGTTTTTACATTTTGATCAATAATTTATAATAATTGGTTAGTTTGTTTCAGTACATAGATTTATGATAATTCTACTAATCCCATCTGATGACTTTATGTGCAACCTAAAATTGATTTTAACGCCATCTGCGAGAATTAAGATGAACTATTTAAACATTGTGCGTGAATTTAGTTAACTGCCATCTATGGAAAAACTGTTACACCCTCAAGAACTGTTGCACTATTTTAATGTGTAATTATGCCGCTAGATGGCGTTGATATATATATAGAATTCAAATTAGTTTTAAATGAAAAAAAATAATGCTTCTACCAGTTTTTACATTTTGATAAAGAATTTATAATAATTGGTTAATTTGTTTCAGTACATAGATTTATGATAATTCTACTAATCCCATCTAATGGCTTTATGTGCCACCTAAAATTGATTTTAACGCCATCTGCGAGAATTGTGATGAACTATTTAAATATTGTGCGTGAATTTAGTTATTTGACTTAAAGCTGGATGGTAGTACGTGTCCTGTAATCTTCGTTCTAATAGTGAATAAAATAACCGAAAACAGTATTATGATTTTATTAATAATTACTTATTACAATACATAATATTTGTATAAACAGTACTTAATATTTCTTGATGCGCAGATCATTATGGTTTCTTCAAAATAAGCTCTGAAAGACATAAACATATTAAATTTCAAATTTAAATGAACTGACAGCTCAAAGCTAAGGTAAGTAAGATTTAAATAAAAAGAACACGATATTTTCTTCAAAAGAAAACCTTTTCTTGCTACAATAACGAAAAAAAAAGAAATAAAAAGACAAATACAATTAAACAGTGGCTGCAGACCGCCAGCTAGTTGTCAAACAAAACACATTTTATGATAACACTTCTAGTGTTCGCTTGTAAAACTGTAGGACATTTATCGCATACGATAAATCGTTGATACGACATGACGATATTACATTTTGTTCAAAATACGGTTAGATTGACAATGATTGTAGGCTTGTTGCTACTAACTGCTGCTAAGTTGCTACCGTTTACAGGCTTTTAATAATAACATATATGTATTTATGAAAATATCTGATTGACTATTTATTCTGGTGATTTAGACTGTGGAAGCATCTTTAAAGATTTTACAATATATTTTAAATGAAATCAGAATACGGTGAGGCTCGTCTATGGGACATAAACCCATAATCGTTTTCTGAAATAACTATACGTTCTAAGATACTAGGACACAATGATAATAAATGTTATCAATACGAAATAATTAATTCATTTGAAAGTGTCCAGTGAGATAACATTTTCAAGAGATGTATATTAAAACAAATACAAAAAAATTTACGTATATGTAGGTCGCGTCACGGCTGTTTAGCGCTGGACGAGAATAGCTGCGCATCGGTAGAATCGCGCTCGTAATTGACGTATTGGTGCGAGAAAGACAACACGACAACAACCAATCAACGCTCGCGCACCCGACGATCACGCGCCAAGCGCGCCGCGCCGTCCCCTCGATACCTTATTTTTGACTTCTGCGCAGGTTTCGTTCAGCGCTAAAGATTCGTGACGCTACTTCTACATTGCCTATACCTTAAAGAAAATATAGTTCCAATGAACTTGTTTATAAAAATTAGAGCTCGTGTTTGTTTATGAAATTTTCAGATAATGTATTTATAGTAAGATCTCAAATGATTTTTATTTTATAATATACGTTTAAATATATTAGGTACCTATGTAATATTCGCCATCTATAAAGACGTCGCACAATATAATAATATTATTTTACTGTGTTTATCGTTTAGTTAAAATTGCTTGAAATTATGAACAGTGTTGTGGCAACAGAACATCGGTAAAATAATAGAAATAATATATCCTTTACATTTTAAACTATATTTCTAAATATTAAGTTTTCTTTACGTAGTGCGTATATCAAAGTTAGTTAAAAATCTAAACTAATTTGATAAAATACCTCTGATTTTTTAAACCTTTTAATCCCAGGAACTAGATAGTCAGTAAATTTTTATATAAATAATGTTTAAATTTCGGCAATACCTTATAATATGATTCCATTTCTCTGTACCTAATCGATAATATGGTGGCTTGAAGATATCGCTTCTTAGTGACAAAGCCTATTCTTTAATTTAAAATCCTGTGTCTGTTCTATATTTATTAAAGTGTTTTTCGCCTTTGCTGTTTAAACAAACTTGGGAGATATCAAGGGAACCGGAAGACACCCGGAAGACACCCGGATTCATCCATACAACAAACAGAAAGAAACTGTTTTCAGAAATAAACTTTCGCTGGACCTTCTACTTCCTCATTTAGATATATTTATCATTTTTGTGTTTCAATATAATTTATATTTAAAATAGCAGCTAAATATGCGAACATCACTAGCCGTGGATTGGTTTACGAGTGTTCCAATGAAGCGGCGACGCGTCGGCTCGCTGCCTCCCGCGGGAATACACGGACACCGCGCTAACTGGTGGTTAACTGTAACCGGGGATCGAAGTTAACGGCTGGTTAACGAGTAAAGTTTATTAGGACTTTTTTATACAAAAGTGGTGAAACGAACAGCTACTCTTTTTAAGTAAATACTGGCCAAAAAAGCTGCAGGAGATATTGTCAAGATGGGATTTTTATAAAAATGCATCATAAAAATATATCATTTATTTCTTTTATAGTATAGTCTGTTGAATTATTTAATTTATCTTAGATACTTTTCACCTTTTTACAGCGACGTCGCATCTGCAAACCTCCTAGCCTGTGAATGACTTTAAAAGTGGGCAAACGAGCAGGCGCTTCACCTGGTGGTAAGCCGCCCATGACTGCTCGCGTTGAACGAGTGTGTTGCCAGGTTTTTAAGGACAGATACTCTCTAATTTAAGTCAAATCTCTTATTTCAAGATATTAATTTTGTTAAAAATAATACAGCATAATATGTATCTACTGTTACTTCTTATAACAGAATTTTATATTAAAGAAACAAAACACTTCACTAATTCTTATTCTTGGCGATGCTCATTTGCCCCTATATTAATTAAAAAATCTACAACCTTTACTATATTTAATTATGATAAAAATGTTATTACAAATACACAACCAATTTCTATACATCATAAAATTGTAAAAATACTTGAAAGATTAAAACCTAGGTTAAACCATGGTTCATATCATGGTTTTAGCAACCCCAATCCTGTTCAATATTGGTTAATAAAGCAATAATCATCAAAACTTGGCGACTGTGACGACTTCTCTATTCAACTTAACTCTATACAAAAATAGACTTACACACATACGAAATAACGTTCAATATAAATTGTACGGAATAAATTAATGTTTTAAAATGTATTTTGTTTCGTTATATTAATAGTTTGTTTATTGCACAACGTTTACACACGACTTATTGTACAGTTGGTAACACTGTTTGTTCGAGAGCAATCTTTTCTTATTTCTGTTTTATGGTTATTTTGATGAGTTTCGTCTAGTTATGGCGGGCTTTTTATTGTACCACGAATTTAATTTGTGACGCAATAATAATTTGTTTGTAGTGTTTTTTGTTAAGAGCTTGTATCTAGCCAATGAGTGAAAAAAAACAATCATGTAATAAACGCGAAATTTTTTGAGAATGTATCAAAGTATGTTTGTTGCTCCTTAACGCAAAAATAAATGGATTTGTTTGAAGTTACATAAGACCTTAGATTAACGAAAACAATGCAGTTTCTTTTAAAGAAATTATATAAAATACACTACACTTTTTTACAAATTAAACTAAATACAAGTATCAAATATGTATGATCGAAAGCACTAATCTAGTGACGTATTTCAATTATTTTAACATGATATCTGTGCATGTATTATCTATATTAAAAGCTAATCTGTTTGTTAATATTTTAATTACGATGTTACTGCTAAAATACTTTGGTATAATTTGTAGAAAATTTTGTATGTACATTTACTCGGTTCCTGTAACCAGTACCTAATAAATAAGTTCGCAAGAATACCTTAAGTCATGGGTTATTAAATATGTTTGGAAAACAAACTCTGAATCACATCGGGTATAATGATATTCATTATAAATCAGCCCTTGTCATTACTTAAGAAATATAGATATATCTATGGAACTTTCTGGAAGAGATTCGGGTCATTTTTAGTTTTAAACTAGTTGTTTTTCGTGGCGTCACTCACCTAAAATCCGATGCCAATTTAATATACTTAAATGGCATTTTCGAAAATGAATTTACCGAAGCTCTAAAAATATATTTAAAAATCGGTAGAGGGACTCTGAAGTAAGTAGAAGTCAGGAAACGAACACGGCTTATTTCTTACAAATTTTAAATCATGATCTCGTGAGTTTTTCTTAAATATATTGTACAAAGTTAACTTTGATAGTAAGAAGCACAATTAGAAATAATTATCATAATTAAAGTCAAATTTTGGGCGGCGATGACCACATTCCCCTGTATTATAAAAAAAGAAATCAAAGCTATTCAACTAGTCTAGATTTAAAATTACTTTATGAATTAGACTGTTTTGATATATCCTCCATATTTAGACACTTTCATATGTAGACACTTCACTCCAAAATGGTAAAGAAGCTTTTAAAAAGTGCAAATATCAGTTTCTTGCCGGTACTTCTCATAGGTAAATAATTGTTTACATAAAATGTAATACATTATGTGGCCTATAAAGATATGTTTGATTTTTCACTTTGACTTTGAAAGCTAATATCTTTGTAAATGCGTAGCCTGCCTTAAATATAAGCAAGACAAGACAGCCTCCGAAACTTCCACGTATCGTCGACCTGCAAATTACTTTCTTACTTAATTTACTACTACGCAATACTACGTACCCATATACAGTATAATACGTATTAAATACAAACCCCATTAAAACAACAGCTAATAAACTCAAAAAGTCGTCCTCAATAAAATAATAAAAAGCCTACAATAAAGCTCCGAACATCAATCAAAATGAAATCACACTAACTATTCCCAATAGTGAAATATACTTAGATTCTATCCGTCAATGAAAAACGCCGTATCTCCTGATTGACCGTATAAAAAACGGTGATTTATCATTTTTATTGCAAGAAAAACATGTTTATGAGCATCTTAAGAGGGGCGAATGTAGGGCTGGGGGGTTATTAGTTGAGCTTGCTATAGTTTTTCGTATTCGATATTTACCGATAGAGCAAAACATAGAATAGGGTATGAAACAGTAAATAGCAATTTATTTACTAATGCGTAAGTGTATAATTAAGACACTATACACATATGCATTAGTGACTAAATTGCTACTATGTTTCTTGTACAATTCATTAGTTACAAAATAGTGTTTTTATGTTAAACCTTGCAACAGATATAGCTTGATTTTCAAAAGAAAATATATGAGTATAAGTTAAAATCATAATATCACATCGTTTGTAATGTTATTTGAAGGTTTT
>JADANM010006178.1:754474-775297 GCA_026213755.1 Eurema hecabe
GAACCCCAAAGACTAAACGACACACTTAATTCAATCACACCGATCGCTATCAAGCACGCCTGGTTATCTCACCCTCGGCTATTTACATACAAATACATACATACAAATCCGCCACAATCAGTTCCGGGTCACGTGACTGCCGCGACGAATACTTCCTTCACGCTTAATAAACTCACAATCTCCTCACAATATTCTCACAATACACGCCGAAAAGAAAAAAAAGGAGGGTAGCAGATTCCAAATTTGAATTTGATTATCGAAGTGTGCCGACTATTTATCATTTGTAATGACGCAGCCGAGGACGACGGACGTCTAGTAATATTGTAAATGCGTTCGGAAATACATTATTTATGTCTGTGATGGCATTTGAATTGAAAGGCGGGTTGTTATGTGATTAGTGAACGTTGAGGCGGTAGATTTGCGATCGTTTTGATAAGAAATCAGAGGACGGAATAGAGTGATTTGTGTTTTGCTGCTAATTGAATTGATACCTCTGCTTGGTTGGCGATGTATTTTCTAAGATTACAAGACACATGAAAAGTTTTAACGGCTTATATTACCTGTTTTACTTATATATTTGTATGTACGGAATTTTTTATCAAAGCATTTGAACTTTTATTGTTATGTATCAGTAGTTCCGTTCGTTCTTACCTCCCTGTTTGAATAGTTAAGCATCTAACAGATATATTTTATTCAGGACTGAAACAAATAGCATTTGAAAATTTCATTTTTAAAATATGAATAACTATTCTTACGGCCAAATACTCATACGCAAATTAAATTTAAGCACGTCTTAAGACTCGTAATTTTGACGGAATTGTATGGCGAGCGTCAAATCGGACCGGTTTAAGTTGAACTTAAATTTAAGTTGCATTTCAGTATTCCGGCATTTAGTAATAGCTAATAAGTAATCTACGAAATGTTACGAAATTTTGTTCTATAGGTAATATAAAAATGAATCGCAAAATGTGTTTGTAAGCGCATAACTCGATAACTGCAGAACCGATTTACATAATTCTTTTTTCAGAATAATCCTGGATGTTCGAGGTGTTGTAGGCGTGGAGCGTGAGAAAAAACGCGTCGGGCTAACTAGTTTATAAATTATAATAAAATTCTTCATTTCGTATATTAAACAACATCTTACAATATAATGAAATATTTAAAAAAAACCTTTTGTTTCCCAAATTTCCAATACGTTTGTCTAATACCTACAGCAGTTGGGTGAGCAGTAAGCAGAACGCAGTGAAATATATTCAAATTCGGGTATTACGGAACACATTCGTCAGAGAACTTGCAAACATGCTCTTATATACGGGCTGTTTATAATTTAACGTCAAGCTGCCCTGTCTTTAATTTTGCCCACAAAATTTTGACGTAACGTCCTACTTTTTACTTTTTTTTCCTATATGATGACGATCATCTCACTGAACAGGAGTTTAACTGATGGTAAGCGATCACCTCATCACCCATAAATAACCACAAAGCCTTACGTTGTAAGCCATTAAAAAAAAGGGAAAATGAATTTGTGGTAAAAAGGAAGAGACGAGGGAAATAGGGCCTACGGTACTTAGCGTTAGAACTTACTGAACAAGAAGCAAATACATCACAAACCATGCCATTATTTGTCGCCAGTTTTTTGTAGAATGATAGTAGCACCTAAACAACTTACTTTAAATAATCCCACAATTAAAAATATTTGTTTTATTTGTACTCTGCATAAAACGGAACAAACGCAAACCGCTGAAGCCATTTCTATAATACAATCTAGTATTACCATATCTCACATATTCGTCCAGTGCTCAAAACAAGCACCCCCTATAAAGAGGGTCGCATTGTCCCCAATATGAATATTTTCTATTGAATTATTCACAGTTCGGCGAGCCAGCAGAAATATTGTTACGTCTAGCGTTTATCGCGAGAAGTTCGCCCGTTGCGACTCGTGCCTTGTGACCTGATAGTTATTGTAGGTACCTGTTTTTATATTTCAACACCAACCCCTAGAATAGTAACTAGAGCTTTCAAAAGAAACTAACTTTCAAAGGGACAACTTTTGAATAGAAGCTAATGTATCCTTGGTCAAGTTAAAATCTTTGGATTGGTAATATAATAACCAGGATGATTTATAAGTCAATCTTCTATTTTCTAAAGTAAAAATACCTTATTAATAAACTAATTAACAAGTAATACCAATCACATTTAGAAAAAAAAAGACAATAAATCATCGTTCATACGCACTCTAAAAACCAAGCAACCCTTAACAAAACATTAAACCAATTTAATTTAAACATCGTTGTCTACCACGACCAAAGGTCCAATGGTCCATTGGTCCATTGGTCCTACAGCGAACGAATCTGTTCTCAGATGTGAGAACAGATTCGTTCGCAAGCCTTTAGTCACGCTAAGATACGGTAGGGCGCTAATCAATTATGCCACATTCGATTAGTTAGAGCATAATAATGTGTAGCCAATGTGATAATTGATAATATCATTCTTATCTAGTGATGTGTTTCGTGATCTCAATTTAATTATAGAACTGTCTGAGAAGATGAGAATTTTTTATTAACAGACACTAACACGAAGAACAGCTTTATTAAAAAGCGTCTACAATATTTTGCTTACCAGTGAGAGAGAGTTGACACTGACGACTAGAGTTATTTAAACTATAAAAACATAATTCATATAAACCTATATAAACAGGATGTCAGCATTCTCCCAAATTTAAAACAGTTCACATTAAATTTCATACCGTTTTCATTCTGTTTTATTTCATCTATTGCTTCCGGTGTAAACCCAAGAAGACGCAATTATTTTCAAATTATAATTAAGTATGTTTCAGGGATCATTACATGTTCGTAACTCAAACAGAATTTTACAATCAATCTTCTCAACTAATTTAAAACTACATTTGTAAAGTTAAATGCTTCCTGAATGCTAAACACCAAAGATGATAACTTCATCGTTTCCCCCAAGTCAGAATTAGTAATGCTACGCCTAGTTAAAGTTTGTATGAGTCCCTATTAGTTAGTGAGTAGCATGACGTGTATATCAATGACGCGTGCCTGGGAAAATGTATGGAACACGTTCTCATTGTGAAATGAATGGCGAAAAAAATTGGCAAGAAACATCCGAAATACCATCCTCACCACGACCAAGTACTGTGCGGTTCTCTGGCAATTTTCTGCCACGTACCGCTGTCTACTGGAACAGTCTTCCGTCAGCAGTCTTTTTAATTGATTGTCACCTTCAAAGATTTAAGAAGAGAGCATACTTCTTTCTAAAATCAAGGCTGGCAACACGTTCGTGAGTATCTCGCGATCTTGCTTTTGGGCAAAGATGGTTACTTACGATCAGATGACCCCTCGTGCTCATTTGCTCGCTTTTCTATAATAAAATAATACAATTGGCCTGACTTGGTATTTAGTTATACTAATCTGGCTTAACGATTTTAGCCTAGATTTCTTTCAAGTGACAATCTTCTTCTTTACGTAGCATTTTATTACTGAATATTCGCTATCAGCTTCTTATACGTAAGTCTGTTGATACTCATTCAAGAATTATTTATGTGAAATGTTAAGGCTAGTCTTCCATATCACCAATATCAGGGAATGGACAAGAAATAGTCCAGGATTTAATTTACCTGCATGTCAAAAAGTAACAATCATTTAACAGTATTTGCGTAAAAGAGGTAACGTGCATCATACATATTATGTTCACGAACTTTTTCATTAGTAATTTTACTATACTTTTGCTAGCTGTTTTCAAAATTTGATTATATTGATATTTTAACTGAAGCTACATGTGATACCTACTACTGACCCGGCGAATTTCGTATCGTCCTATAATCATGAAATATAAAAAAAATGAAATGCTAATCTTTCCTTACATAAGAACCTTTTCCTAATAATAACAAATACAACAAAAAAAATCGGTCAAGCCGTTTACATGTTATGTCGTGACAACGGAATAAAATTCTTGTGCGAAAGATTAGATGTTACTTAATTAAAGTGCTTTATAGTATGTAATATTGACATTTCTTGGAATTTTTCTATTAAGTCGTATCAATTGTCAATTGTCATTAAATTTAATATAATCTCTAATTCTGAGTGTATTTTAATACCTTCACTTATGTCGTAACTTTGTAAAAATATTAATAAATCATATTATATATTAATACATTATGATTTAATGAAAAATCCTATAAAATATTTTATTCTTCATAAGGTGAGAAATAAAAGTTGAAAAGTAATTTAATTTATAGTATTTATTTAAATTTCTATTTAAACTATTTACAAAATAAATACTTACAACTAATATTGCACATGAATTAATAACAATAACAACACTGACTGATCGATTAACAGGCATCGAAATATTTCAAATATGAACTATGAATTACGAATATTTATTCAAAATGTCATAAACAACTGATTTAAACTACTTCTGGTGAATGCTTCCATTGTGGGGGTAAAAGTGTTTGCTCTTCTTGTAAGACTGAGACGGGGATATGTCATCCATATCGCCCTCCTTGTCTTGGTGTGCCGTCATGTGCCTCGTCAAATGATGGCGCTCCCGAAAACTTTCGTTGCACACTGGACACTTGAGTTTCTCCTCCCTCTTTCGTCGATGTGGATCGACGGTCGATTCGCTCTTGTGGTGAGTCCTCATGTGGTATACGAGGTCTGACGTCATTCTAAAACTAATACTGCATTTCGCGCATACATTCTGTGCTGGTAAGGAAAAAGCAGCCAGTGTAGATGGAAGTAGGGTGCTTAATATAGCAGCAGCTGGATTAGCAATCAGAGGATTGACTGGCTCTCGCGGTGGTGATGAGAATTTCATAAAGTCAGGACTTGGTTGCTGAAAATTCTGAACTCCAAATGGGTAGGAAGAACTCGCTGGTAGATATGGTAGCTCAGGCCTGAATGGAAGGAAATTCATCTTGTTTTGTGTTGCGGAATTTTTTGAATCCGATTTTCCTTGATAATCAACGTTCTTAATCGGCACGTTTGGTCGCTGCTGCATATGACTGGATTCTGCGTAGCTGGGTGATGTAGAAGGAATATTTTGGGATTTAAAGAAGTTATGCCCGTTTAATAGGTGGGCAGGTGTAAGCAAATTATTAAATCCGGGTTTGTTAAAATTTACTGGCGGAGAAGTTGCTAAAGGAGGACTTATCGAATTTTGGTACATAAGATTATCAGGACTCACTGACGGGTTAGGTATTGGCGATCTTAAACTAAAGTTGGATACCTTAGTAAAGGCGCTCTTTGGGGATATCTCGGACTGTTTCGTAAAAAATCGATTCTCATACCTTGCTCGAGTTTGAACACTAATAAGCGTTGGGTCATCGAAAATTTTATTTTTATATTCCGGCAAAAACTTCGGAGGTCTTGCAGCGCTTTCGTTTGAATTGGGCCGGCTTCGAGATTTGTCTGATGATTCAGAATCACTCCCGTACGTAGTCTTACTTGGGTACTCGTCGGTACCAACGTCGATATTAACATCAGAGCCAAACCCAGGTGATATGTTGTTATTCACTCGGAGTCGGTCATCATCGAGGTCTTTCGAGTCTATAGCGTTATCGTTGGAGTATTCACTGTGCTTATAAATTTCCGAAACCCGCTTTGAAGATTGATCCCACTCTTCTGTGTTAAAAAGTTGTTTAGACACTCGAAGCTGCTTTTCAGGCGCCGGGGGTCGAGGTTTTTCATCTGGCATCATCAGGAACGCCACGTCAAAGGAACGCTTGGAGCTCTTCGCTTGCTTCAGCACGGTAGACTGCATGTCAGATTTCACCTGCGACGTTCGCGCACTTTCCATGTTTAAATTAGGCTCCTTCGAATCAGGCGATTGCTCTTTATAACTTTGGTAATTATTTTGAATGTCCATTGTCATCGTTTCTTCATTTAATATTTGACACTTTGAACGAAAACTTTGCTCACTTATATCGTTTTCGGAGTAACGGGACGCGTGCGTATTGCCTGCTTGTAACTTTGCGAATGCGACTGAATTTTAGGGTGAAAATATGTGAGCGGGGCGCGAGCTACCCTTAAGCAAAAGTTTAAAGTTAGAAGGCGTGGTTCGGATAGCCAATCGGAGACGGGCTGTGGGCGGAGTTTGTATAATCGGACCAATGGGAAGCTTGTGATGATAAAGAGCAGGAGAGCTCTATTAGGTTTAAGATAATAATTGCCGCGAATTGAGAGCGCATAGAATTGTGGTAGGGTCAGCTTGACAAAGACAGTATGATGTTGGGAACAGAAAGCCGATTTTACATCTGTATCTTCGTAGTAAGTACACATAGACTACGGAAATATATAATATGTATATTAATGTCTTAATTTCTTACAGGTATTTTAGAGTAGGTAAATAGTTCCAAAATAATATAAGTTTTGGACTAAAATTCTATGTGTCTGAAATAAGGAAATTTAATGCTTATATTTTTTAAGGGATTTAAATTAACCGACTTTTAATATTTTGAAAAATGCTTTGCTTTTTCTGTATTTGTGTTAATAAAACGTTAATGACGTCACGAAACGAGCTAACTTTCTGAGCAATATGACCATAAAACTAAATTATAAGACATCAAAACTTACTTCGATCATTATCCTCTGTTTATCTAACAAAACACGGTGCTAGAAAAAACTCCAACGATTATGATTGCAATAAATATGTTTTATATGTGGCATAAAAAATGATACCTCACTCCGTTACCCCCGACTGTATGGATGAGATTGCGAATAATGCTATTAGCACAGACGCTTCTTCTCAAATTGATATCCTGAACGACGTCCAATATTTCAAAAATGAACCTCAACCAAACAGCAGTAAAGTTGAAGTTCGCATACATGTTGGATAAGCTAATACTCCCAACGACGATATTGAATAAAGAACTTTAAAAGCTAAAGAAGAAGGTAGAGATTTGCTTGATGATGCTGGTTAATAGAAATGAAAAGAAGTCCCGAATGAGGTCTGTTCAGTAGTGGGTAACGATAATAAGATGGGCGCAGACGTTAAAGGAAAGCCATTTGTCAGATTTTTGCCATTTTTTGGGCATTCGTTCTCGCTCAGTGGAAATCTGTTACATTACTTCGCTGGGGTTAATGAGATTTTAAGCGATTTAATTAAGAGTCTCTGGCTAACCGTTGAATTGTTGGGGGACTTAAGTGTTGTATGTGGATTTTGAATTTTTAAAGTCGGACTGATTATTATTGGGTATACTTGCTCACGACAGTTGATATTACAAAAATAATCAATGATTATTTATTAATTTCAGTGTGGTATAAAATCATTGTTGGCTAAACTAATTCATTTTTTCCCAATAAAGTATGTAATACTTTATTTATTTCACAATATAGCCTATTGACTAATTAGTAAATTACATTTAACCTAAATTACTACGTAAACATAAACCTAAGAACGTGTCCAGTAACACTTATACTTAGTTTTTGTTGATTAAGGCGAGGTCACTTTGTTCGTGTGTTCTTTGTACGCGGCACTTGTCACTGCATTTATTTAAACTAATTCATAAATATATTTACCTATTCATTCAACTTTTCTTACCCGATCTGCACAGAACATGAAAATAAACATGCATTAAGAAAATTCTGGTAGATGAACGCAGGATAATATATGTTCCGTTAATAATATTCCGTAAAAGGATTTCCCCCCGTCAAAAAAAAAGGATAATATATGTCCCGTGTATAAGATATTGTTTGATTGCTTTAGATGCCCATTTTTACTTCCTTCGTCCCATACTTTTTCCCTTTTAGCACAAATCCTTTCCTTTACTGCTTAAAGTCCAAGGCACTCGTAAGGCAAATTGTTTTACGACTTTATATATGTGGTTGGTTACATTCAGGCGAATGTCCCGCTGATTTGTCATTATATATAGAAGTAACTAGAAATACATACTTAATAATATAATGACAGTAATAATGTATATTAATGAAGCGATTACCGATATCTTAACGATAGCAATGCCCTATAACTCAGTGGTTCCCCTCGTCACGTGTACCTAAACCGAATCACGCGCCGACAATTACTTATCAACAATTGATAAGCCGAATTTATTGTATTCAATTGATAAGAACAAAAATATTAGCCTGGATGCGAGTGATAGAGCTAAGAGCTGTTGAGACAAACTTTGATTCAGTTGACTCGATAATTGATTGAAGCGGAAATATCTTTTTCTCCTTCCTGACATGGCCATTAATGTGGCCATTAACAAACACACAAACTTTAGTTCTTTATACGTTAACTATAGTAAATCTATATCGTTTAATAACATGAGAAACTGTCTAAATCAAGTGATGTGATGACAAGTTCTTGACTTGACTACTGCTGTGAAGTGAAATAAATAATATGGTTTTAATTAATAATCGTAATGTTTGACACGTAAAGCTATTAAAGTTTGTCTAGTCATCAATGTATTCGATCAATATTTAAAGAGCCCGCTTACCGTTTTGATTCAAACATCTTATTTGAAAGCGTTTAACGCGTCACATATGGTAATGTACCAATGGGGGTCCATTGTTATCGCTTTTATACCATATGGTGCGTTTATAGACAAGTGCATGTCTGTCTTATTGTACACGGTCGGTTGGAACGCGGTGTATTGTTAACGAGCGTTAGGAAATTTTTTTGGAAGAATGAAATTAATGTTTTAAATTCATTGTTAACGTCGAAATTTGTAATAATAAATATTTTATATAAATGTATTAGTAAATTAAACTGAGTAGGTACCTACGTAACTACTTAGTTAAACTTCGTAATAAAAATAATTTATTTTTTGAATACATAAGTTATACCTAAGTATCTGTCACTTTTAAAAATCTAAATAAAAAAAGACAATGATTCCTATTTGAGAATTTATTTATTAACAATACAAAAGGCATGTTAAGTAGCAATTTCTAACAGAGAGATTCATTATTATTTGAGATCTGATTTAACGTAAATCGTTCGCGTATAAACTTCCTACAAAACTTAAAAGTTTTTTATTAAAACTATTTGATATGACAACATCAATGTAAACTCTATGTCCAGGCATTACGATTAAAAATCATTCTAATATATTATACCATCATATAAATGTGAAGCAATCGATTTTGAATAGATTCCCTACGGTAATATAGTTCTAAATTGCTTACACATATTTCGCGATGCTTCTATAAGTTTAACACTTTGAAGATACATGGAAAAATAAACTCTATTTCTTTCAATTGACAGTTCAGTTTTGCATAACAAAGGACTGACGATTATCGGATAGCTAATCCAGCATTGAAAGGGAATGATTATCTCAATTGACTATTGCAATATTACATAGTTAGTAAAAAATGAGCTTAGAGTGCAAGCAATAGGGTTTATTTTAGATTGACTAGTTTTGATAATAAAGGGTATTTGCAGGACAATACAATAGTTGTTAAAATCGCGACATATGGCCGTATGGTATTCGTTTTCAATACATTTATAGTTTAGCTAAACATATTTTAATACGATATTAAGGCAGGTGGTAATGTAGATTAAAATATTATAGGTTATTGAGGTCAGTTTATTAAAATGACTTGTAATGTATGTTTTTTGTAGCTGGTCATACAATTTTAAGTATGATATTTGGAATAATATTATAGTTAATATATTTTAATACAAATTAACTGATTTACAGATAAAACAGATAAAAGCAGGGTAACATTTCTTATTGTTTTACTGGTAACCCAATATTGTTAATGTTTTTATGATAAGGGCATTTTAACATAATATTCGCATGATAATAAAGTCTTCAGCTCCGCCAATGATCAGTCGCAAAGCGAACGGCCAAATACTCATACGCACACGGCACATCAAATTTAAGCACGCCTTGAATTTAGAAATTTTGACAGATTTGTGTGGCGAACTGTCAAATTTGACAGGTGTGACTTGTGTTTAAATTTAAATAACGTTTCAGTATTGAAGCATAAGTGCCTCATGTGGACGTTGTTGGCTTTGAAACAGGGGAAAAGAAAAGGATAGGTAGGTTAGATGTTGGCACCTATAACAGCTCTCAGCTAATATTTTCTGTATATATTTTGTATCATGTACCTATGTGTAATTAAAAAAAAACTATACTGAGTAAGCTTACTACGTAACAACAAGCTTGTTGTTTATGTTGTGCTTAAATAATATTATATTTATACTCTTTTAGGAAAATATATATGTTACAAGGTACTATTCAATTAAAATACAAGAGAATCTTACATATTATAGGAATGCTCCCATATACAGATAAAACAACCAATTGTTTCACAAGTTTTTCGAATAGAAACAATCGTCTTCCTATCAATCAGTTATGTCGTAAACAAAACGAATAGTTGTTCGAACTCAATCAAGTCGCTGTCCCCTGGTAGAATACTGACCCATAGATATATGACGCATGGATAGTTCCTTAATAAGAGAAGCCAAAACTGTAGATATGTACGTATATTCATGACTAGCTGTTGCTCGCGACTTCGTCCCCGTCGGATCTATTTCTATTATTTTGTTATAGTGAATCAATTTTGTATTTTGAACCGTTTTAGCAGCGCACGCAAAGGAAGCCCTCAATGATGAATAATTGTCCCCGTTTTTTCCATATTTTCCCTTATATCTTCGCTCCTATTAGTCGCAGCGTGATGTTGTGTAGCCTAAAGCCTTCCTCGATAAATAGTCAATTCAATAAAAAAAGAATTTGTCAATTCGAACCAGTAGATCCTGAGATTTGCGCGTTCAAACAAACAAACAAACAAACAAACTCTTCAGCTTTATATATTAGTATAGATAATAGCACCTTCTTATACTCGATCAGTGATGACACGCACACAAGTCCACCGATAATGGTGCTGCTATAAAAAATTTACCCTATAAATGTGAAAAATTTACCCTAGAAATTGAAATCAACGAAAGTCATGCGAACTTAGATGCAATGCACGTAAGTAGACAAAATTGTCTACTTTGAAATGGCTTCACTTCGCGCGCATATTGCGGTTCTAGGTGTTTTTATTCTATGCACAAGACAATGTTAGTTGGCACTTGGCGACTAATCTGTCTTGCGCGATCGACATCCAAGTTGCAGATGCGACCTCTGGCCGATCATCGCTCACGTGCCGACAATCTTCCGAGATTGTTTTTGTTAACACTCTATTTGTTAGGTATTAGGAAATTCTTTTTTTTTCTGGAGATAAGGTAGAAGATATTTCCAGCCTGTTTTTTTTTAATAGCATAAAGAGTTTTTAACATAATAATATGATAAACGCTTATATTTTTTAATCTCAAAGAGAAATATTTTTTTGCTGTAAAATTGTATTAGTATGTTCAGGAGCTTTATTAAATACGAGTAGAATAGCAAAATTATTAATTATAAAATTATTATTGAAACAAAATAACCATAGTTGTATAAATATTAATTGCGCTCATAAATTATTATGAAACTAACTAGACCCAGATATGTTTTACTTTTGCAAGAATCGTAATAAATTAAATTGTTTTGCAATACCCAATAAAAAAAATTTGCTTATAAAATATGTACTCCGGTAAGTTACTTCACATATCTTAAGTTTAACCGGAAGAGGTCGCTTTAAAGTGATTTAGTTTTTGTTCTAAAAAAATTGCGATATCATTGTTCTACTTAGTGTTATAAATAAATAAACCTACATTGATAATATGATAATGTGTTTCCTTTGATATGCATTAGTAGAATAAGAGTAGTACTCTGATTACAAGCAGATAATTGTTTGTCCGTCTGTCTGCGTGTACCATCGCAATGATCAGATGGCGACCGCGTGCGCATATGTTGCGTGATTTGAAAATACCGCGATTGAACATTTTAGATACTTTTATCATTTAATTTTCGTACTAAATAAATATAGCATGAAATGTAAATTTTATTTTTTAAAGTATGTATTTAAGAATTGACACTTAGTAGCCTTTTTAGGTATTTTTTAAGTATATGAATTCTATTGAGATTAATTTAGCCTGTCCTTGACCGGTCAAACATTTCTTTGTATGTGTTACTAGCAGCTGTTCCCGGGTTTTACCCGCGTATCCCGTTCCCAGGATAATACCGGGATGAAAATGATGAAAAGCATCCTATGTGTTAATCCATCTGTATAAATGGACCTATCTACACCTATCTACACAAATTTCAACGAAATCGATACAGCCGTTTTTGCATGAAAGAATAACAAACAAACATCCATAAATCACACAAATTTCACTTTTATAATATTAGTAGGATGTGTTATAAAGAATAAATTAATAAATAATCTAAATGCAAATATCAAGAATTTGGTGCCCAGCAGTCCTCCGAGGTCCTAAATACAATATGCGTTAGTGACTATTGTCAGTGTTGTGAGCGCATTACTACTTGACAACTGGTACTTATCGACAAGCGTAATAATACGTCACTTATTTTATATTTGACTAGCTTTGCCCTGCGGTGTCTTTCGGGAAACATCAGACCAAAATTGTCCATTATTTTCAGGTTTATAGTTTAAGAAAATCATGTCAAATGTGGTTTTGATACAGTAAAATAAGTTTTAAAATTGATTAAGTAAAGTGCCAAGTTTTTATGGACCAAAACGATTGTATACAATGTCTGAACGCAGCTTTAATTATTCACAAATAGATTGTCAATCATTCATTTCAGGCCTCGTAACGTATTTGTTTCTCTTCATTTAAACCTTCTGAATTTCAATAAATATTTTAAAAATGTAAGAAGCCAAAGATTTCCCCTAGATATATGAAAAATTATATCTATAATAATTCCCTAGTACTTATACTTATATAAATATAAGTACTAGGGAGTCAGGAATTGACAGAAGTCTTTAGACAAGGTCAGACAATGTCTCAGAAGATCTACTTATTACTATTATTTTAAATGTCCCTTTTTTTCTCACCCTTAAACAATTTTAACGATACCGTTAAAACCTAGCGGGTAGATATAGCACATAGTTCTAAAAACTCATTTTTTTTAACTTTGAATTACTACACCTAATAATAATAAAACAAGAATTAAATTTTACGTTTAAAAAAAATTATTTGAATTGGAAAAAAAAATAATTGAAAACCGGCCTTTGTAGTCTTTTATGAGCCAAAAGCTTAAACAATTATTCGGCTCAAATAAAAATGCCACTAAAAATACATTCGCAATTGGATGGACATTTACCCACCATATGCGATATGGTGCAGACCTCAAGGGACCAGTAAGTATAGGGTGCGTAGCTAAATTGCTTAGTACGGTGGGTAAAAAAAATCGAAAATTTAAAAAAAAATTCGGCCAGTCCATTTTATATGTTTTAAATATTTGAGGAATAGAAACTGAAATAGAATACTTTTTTAATTTTAATTTTCAGCCAGTTTAAATATAGAGTTTTTAGTGTTGCTAGTTTTTAGTGTTACGGCATACAGAGTACCGACTATTAATAATCTTAACGCATAGCTGACTTGTTACAAAAATAACTTATCAAAAGTCCAAAAAAATTTTACGCCGCTTATTAATTGCCTTTTTGAAAATAATTAAAAATCTTTGCTAAATTGTTGCCTAACAAATCGGCCCTCTAACATGAATCTATTACCATTTTTACCTAATCTTGTTTTTAAACATCAAGTGTACATATTTAAGAAACAGCCTAAATCTATCAACACTTAAACCACCACCTAGCTAGTTTAAAATACTTGATATTACAACTAAGAACTCGTGACGTCAACCGCATCCAACCCTAAGCTTATGAGCGCGGCTTCATCGGCCATATGTCGCGAAAAATTCACTCAAATTGCATTAACCTACCCCAGAGTACGCCGGCTTTTAATTACGACGACCCACTTAGACATATGTGGTGCAAGATCCCCTATCCGCTGTCAAACGGTTCAAAAACATACGAGCACATTCAATGTTTTTGTTGCTGTCAAAAGTAGGTACTGTCAATACATAAATACTTTTTTAATAAACCTTCTTGCTGCTATTTTGACAGTTAAGAGTAAACTATTTATGAACGAGTTGTTTGAGTCTATTTCTTAGGACAATGGTGTACTCAAATCCATAATAATTGATTGCACTTAATTATTTTGATGTGTCTGAGTTTAAACGGCACAACAATGTTTTATATGTTTTATAACAAAATAACAGTAGTTAAACTTCATTAGGTAATTGTTTCCCATATGATATTAATTTAATTATTTGTGTATTCAACGACTTTTTTAAGTATATACTTTTTTAACAATAAGATTCAAATAGATTAATACAAAGATCTTTTTTGTTTGATAAACAATAATTTAATATTTATTTAGGCGTAAAATTTTATAAAACAATATCGTTCTTCTCAAACAAGTTCTATATTTTGTATTGGACTGTAACATTTTTACACATAACTAAATCAGTTGTTCATTAAAAAATAAACAGTCTCATTTAAATTAAGAATGCGTACAAAAGAAACAAACATAATAATTCATATTTAAAATTCGAATACACAAATTCCAAATTTAAATTAGCCGAACTCGCCAGCGTTTTTTGAATATTCTTTCTCCGCGTTAGACAATATGAGCTTGAAATATGGGTTCAAGAAATCCTGCTTCTGAAAAATTGTGCGAAACAAATGAAGAGAAAAGTTTGGAAAAACAACAATGGGTGGAAGGAAGCGTGGTGAGTAAGTGCTATTGTGGCGAGGGGTTTTAATTCTTTTGATTTAAATACTAGTGTGCTTGTGTATTTGGGGATACCAGGTAAATAAGTTTTTTGTGGCTGGCAATTAAACTTGGGAAACCCTTTCTTGTGAAATAGTAATAAGTAAATAAATAAATTTATGACGATAATATCATTAGTCTTTCATGGCAACTGGATAACGAATCAATTACACAAACTTAAAATTTGTACAGACATTTAAATAGTACATATTAAAATCCAGATACCAGAAAGATACAAAAGTAAATAGCATATGTATTTTACTAGTGTAGAGAATGACGTTTTACGCAGAAGGCAATTATGTTACCATTGCAACAAGCAATCGTTATCATTTAATTAAATGCCTATCCATAAAAAAACAACCTAATCCATACTAATATTATAATTGCGAAAGTAACTCTGTCTGTCTTTCTATCAAGCTAAAACTACTGAACCGATTAGAATGAAGTTTGGTACACAGAAGGTCTAGAGCTGAGAAACATAGGCTACTTTTTATCTGGAAAAAAGAAGAAAGTAAGGGGTGAAGGGGGGTCAAAGTTTATATGAAAAGACCGCGCGGACAGAGTCGCGGGCAACAGCTAGTAAGAATATATATATTAGATACTATCAGATACGCTTGATACAAGAAACAAAGCCAAAATCGATTATATATAAAAACCCGCTTACAAATACGTTACATATTCATTCGCGATGAGAAAAATATAACAAGATAAAGTAAAAAAACTAAAACCCAACTACGACAAAAAACGACGCTGAAAAAGTATAAAAGTACCCCATGAATACAGGTAAAGTCACAAGGAAATGCTAGTAATATATATATATATATATTCGAAATGTACAAGTGAAGCGCTTTAAAATGATACCAAACACGGCATATCTAGCTTAACTTTATTTTTTTACTCTGTATATTTTGTCCGCTAGAGGGCGCCACATTGAATTTGGTGAAAATCTATATAGCCTATAACCAGCGGACAATTAAGACGCTTCTAATGATATGTCATTTGTCGAATTCTGATTAGTGGTTTAGAAGTTACGAGGGAACAGATGAACATACATACATACATACATAGCCTGTCAAAATCATAACCCTCCTTTGGCTTTGCCGTAGTCGGGTAAAAAATAACCCTCAAATGAATGGTGGCTCATTTCACATTCAGAAACCAGTGGGTCGGTCCGTCTGGCCCACGTGATTTATGAACTATTTTTTCGTTAATTCCAACTCGTGTTTGGCCACTGCCAAGATTCTGTCGTCTTCAGCCAAGTTTTATCTGAGCATATTGGTGAAAATGAGTTCTTTAGGGTTTTCTGGGAAGCTTTTAATTTTGTTTTTATAATCATTTTAATAAATATAAAAATATAACGGTTCAATACTGTCAGGCTATGAAATTTAGCTTTTATAAGAATTTTTAAAACGACTTCGCATAATGTTTATCAGTGAATAGTTTTACGTTCCATAGCAAATCACATTTTAATAATTAAATATTGTGAAAATTTCGTACATGATATGCTATGAATAACATTATAAAAATTTCGTTAGCTAGGCTCGGCAGCATTGTACTATCAGATTCCTCATATAGAATTCCCAGATAAATGTGATAATGAGAATTATATTAAATAGATAAGTTATAGACACAAAAATTCCTAATAGGACGTCTTACCTTTACATGATTGGTTGCCGGTGCATTCACGCGCAACTGACAAATGTAACTATTTATTTTTTCTTATCGGCTTTATCATTTTTGTATTTCCTATCATTTCGACATGTATTTATGTATGCTACCGATGGTGAGCGGAGCCCTTTTTTCGATTGATTTGTATGGGTATAACATATCTATTATATAATATCATTGGCTTCAAGTTAGTATGGGTGATGTTAATCACTTTCTAACAGGTGACACATAAAAAAAACAAACTCAAACAGACCTTACACAGAAAACATTAACAAAGAAACAGTTAAACCACAATTGGACACGGAACATTAGTAAGATCTAAATGTTAAATGTTTTAGGGTTAATTCGCTGGAAACCTTCATTGGGGATTTCTCGACCGTTTGCTTTTGAATATTTTCAAGGACTTACTTTAAATAAGTAATACATTTTACACAAGTTTTAAGATTATGATATTTACTATAATAATAATAATATGTATATAACTAAGGCTAGTTATAATTTTATTAGCCCTTGTTTCATATGAAAAATAAGTTTGATTAGACAGAGTTAGCCTTTGTAATATTTCACGCCGATAGTAGAGATTAATCATAATATAAGTTAATATAAAAATGGTTATCTTAGTAGCTTCCTAGCTACTAAGTAAATAAATATGCAACGAAAATCATTATTATAGAAACAGCCCTTTTAGAATTATAACTAACACAACATTGTTCTATCTATATAAATACGTATTTAAATATATCATTTCAAGTCTAACTAACAGTACAGCTAACAAGAAAACATAATATGCAAAGCCGCGATAAGCTTGTACGAACAAAAGAACCCTTCACCGTTTGACTGACTATCTCAAACATAACGGGAATAAATTACCGCTGTCCTTTACCACTAATTAAATGAAATGGCCCAGAAACAAGATTGCGTTATTGTCTCAAACACCAACCGTCTCTTTCTAGCTCGCACGAAGTTCTATAAAGCCATCTCACTCTAGCTAAATGTCAGAAATGTCACTCATTATGCTAAATATCCGTTTTGTCGTAAGATTCGCGATAATTTTTTTTTCTTTTTTTCCGCTGAATCCTGACAGTTTATGTATGGACTTAGATTAAGATTGCCAGTGGTTGAAATTGCTTGGAATTTAATTTAAATGTTTTTTCAACGGCGCTCTGAAAATATTTTAGTAGGTACCTATACCTATTATTTTTTACGATTTAATCGATGAATTATTAAAGGCTAAATTCCTTTATAAGTAATTTAGGTATTATACATTACAACATAAAACGTGATGATTAATCAAAATAAAATCACATAACAACATTTAAAACTCTGTGGTATTAATATTGTGTACAAAGCCTAACTCCATTCACAATACTAAATCACATATCCCAACTGGAAACTGAACTAAAAAGTCATTATTCGATTGCATTCGCTTGCATATTGGAAAAGGCGCCATTTTAATAAATCGCGAGGGAAAAATAGCTTATTACATTACTGACTGTTCCATTAGGAGATACGAATTCTATTAAAGCATACCGTCGAGTTAAGCGCTTTAAGCATTTTACAGCGGCTGGTGATTTAACGCTTTATATGGCCTTTTTAAATGTAAATCTTTGTAAAAGGTTCAACAGTTTAATGCATTACATTATTTTTTATTTTATAACATTTATAAATATTATAAAAATCTAGCAAGTCATTAAATACTTTTTACAGCGCCCATTAGTATGACGAAACTGGCCAGTAATAGTAAATAAAAAATATATCATATGATTTTACTAAAACTCAATTCCAGATTCGAATTTCGAAAATATATTTCTAGAGCAACAATCAAGCATAAAGCGCTCGTCACAGATACAAAATTTAAAACGAAAGGGTGATTCTAAATTTAAATTTATGTTACGCTAGATGTGATCGTGCTTAGCGGCATGCCGTTTGCGATATAAGAGTTTTTAATGTGATTTATTTCGAAGGGGTACTAATGATTTGGTGTATTTAAGATTATTCATTTCCATTATTGTATTTTATCTGTTAGCTAAATTAATACATTTGATAACAAATGTATTAATTTAGCTAAACTAACAGATAAAAATCTGTAAAAAATAATAACAAAAAACAGTTTTCAAAATTTTAAGCAGACTACGTTATAACTGAAACGCCTACGTCTTACTATTACGAATCTTTTGAGAACTCATTAATTAAAATCAGACCAACATACATAAAATAGACACATTTAGCTTTATCCCTTCGACGGAGTTGGGTAAAAATAAATTAAAAAAAAAACTTGTATAAAAGTGACAGACTGACTTTTAAAGTTTGTCCATACTTTCATACTTTCAGTTTTAAGACGTGGGTTTTCACCTGTAGCGTAAGTAATTTCTTACCGGTTCTTCTCTGTAGAAAATAGTTGTTGAACCGGTGCAGTGGTAGATACATAATTGTTTTTTACTATGAAGTTTCAAAATTGTATGTAACCTGGATTTATAAAAATATATTTGACTTGACTTTCACTTTGAACGTTAAATTAGCAGCAGCAGTCCCCATGAAGCTGTCATACACAAAAATATTTCTAAAACAACACCCCTAATTTCATAGATTACCGTTCAAACATAACTACACATTATATTTCCTACAAAATATCGAATCTAAATAATCGAATAACCACCAACACCATACATTACAATAAAATCGATTTTAAATTCAATCACAGCCGCAATAACTCATAATTTAAACCAAATGTGCAGGTTTAGTCGAGTGGAAACTGTATCGATTCCTTAAATCGGATGCAAATCGAATCGGATCGATCGTATCGGATGTTATGTTTACAAATCTTGTTTCGTATAAATTATAGAGAATTTATTTGTATTGTACTAGTATTAAAACAAAGTGACACTCACTAGAAACAAAACTTTTACTATCATTTATTTATTTCGATAAACATCATCTTCATATCTTTACACATTTTCACACATACAAAATATACACAGAAACTATATTACATACACAATATTTCAACCCTCAATTAAAATATTCTGTATGTAATATAATTTCTGTATATATTTTGTATGTATGTGTAAAATTAAATAAATAAATTAAAAAAAATTAATAAATAAATAATCTGATAATGATGTTTATCGAGATAAAAAACTTCGAACTATCGGCTAGTCAGTGGTTCGCCTGGTCGAGGATACCCTGTGGTTCAGAGGAAGAAAACATTTCTCCTTTCCAATAGTAGGGAAGAAGTTGAAGAAGATATAATTTCCTTCATATTATACCTATTAGAAATATATATAATATATATGTCCCAAAATGCCGAATAGCCGTCAGGTGTTAAAACGCATGTGGTTCCCAGTGTCTTGAACTAGTTAACATAACCCTATTACTGCTGATATACAGGCTGTTGAAAATTAAACCCAGGAATAAAAAAGGATGTTTTTAAGAAATTGGAGCCTGATTACATTACTGAATTATAAACGTTTATTTTGTCAGCTTCCTGATGGAAAGTGATCATTGCCGCCCATGAACACTCGCAGAGGTTGACAGCTCTGGATTGGGTTGCCGGTCCTTTGAAGAGATGTAAGCTCTCTTCTTGAAGCACCCCGACTCGTAATTAGTCGGTAATACCATAGGAAGTCTGTTTCCACATGGTGGTGGTACGTGGCAAAAAGTTTCTTTTAAAGGGCACTGTGGTTCACTGCCAGCTGTCAAGGTGGTGCGGATGGCATTGCAGCCTGTGACGTGCAGTGCGGTGATGGAACTAAACTTATGTTTAGAAATAAAACAATGTTTTTATATTTAGCTTAATTTTTTATATCTAAGTTGATTTTTACCATAATAGAGAAAATTAACAGTGAAATTTCGAGATAAATAAAGCAGCGTATCAGTGTCGGTGTTGATAATATAACAGACATCTCACCTTTACACTTGTTTATCTATATAACTCTCGCTCTCTCTCTTATAAAGTCATTCTTTCTCCTCTTAAAGCCAAACCACACATCCTTTGAGGGTTTCTAACACTCCCTCACAAAATTTTCCATTTAGTTATTATAATAACATCAACCTGTATATAAGAAATATTAGAATGTGTTATGCAAGATATACAGGGCGAGTTTAATTCAATCTCGGATTAACTGACGCTATTGTATACACACATACATACATACACAAAACTTCATTTGACTAAGACGATCATATGATGTGAGATGTTGGAAATAGGTATTTGGAAAACATTAATGGTTAATGCTAATGTATTTGATTTCACATAGAAGACGTTTTTACCTATTTACTCCATTCATTAAAAAATCTAATAATAATAAATAATATAATAATAAAGCCTTTTATTCGGACAAAAAAATATAAAAAGTTTGTGCCATCACTTCACTGTTAAACAAGGTTCAAACAATTTGTTCCAATATTTTATGTTTCTGAATTTTTTGCATGTCCGTTTGCCAATTGGCAAAGGCCTCCTCCAAC
>JADANM010006178.1:811513-828102 GCA_026213755.1 Eurema hecabe
GGGGGGCGGCGCGGGGGGCGCGGGCGGGGCGGGGGGCTGCGCCGGGCCCGCGCTGCAGCACGCCGCCTGCGTCGACGCGCTCTGCCCCACCGGGATACGTGCGTCTATTATTATTTAATACCTCATTGTAGGTCGCGTCACGGATGTTTAGCGCTGGACGAGAATAGCTGCGCATCGGTAAAATCGCGCTCGTAATTGACGTATTGGTGCGAGAAAGACAACACGACTGGGACAACCAATCAACGCTTGCGCACCCGACGATCACGCGCCATCCCCTCGATACCTTATTTACTTCTGAGCAGGTTTCGTTCAGCGCTAAAGGTTCGTGACGCGACCTGTACATAATATTATAATAAATCATAGTAGCTTTCTTCTGTCGGCAGTTTTTAAAATTACGCAACCGATAAGTATTTTATTTTATCGATAACTTATTAAACATGAATTTTTATATTGTATTGTAAATAAATATGAATGTGGATCATATATATGTGTCATGATTTGGACGTAAGACTCCTAAAACAGTTTTAACTATATTGAGCTCCTAGAGGAGGGTATATTTTTATAAATCACCATTTTCTGAAAAATAAATCATTATTTTTATTATATACCCATGAAATAAAAAAAATATTCATTCATCAAAAAAACATTCAAACTAGCAACTCATTATAAAGCTACCTACTGAATTCTTTTTTATGTATGTATCTAAAGAAGCTCGGTGTATCGTTCAGGTTTATACAAGAACAACGTGACGCTGTACGTGGGTATCGGCATCACGGTGGCCATGTTGGCGGGCGGCGCCGGCCTGCTGTATGCCTGGTGCCGGCACCGCGCGCGCCCCGGCTACCAGCCCGGGAGAACTGGTAAGCTTATATGTTACCCTCCCCTATATTTATTCCCTTTTATACCAAATTATTTTCTGTCCCTCCTTTAAAAGGATGTCGAGATTTTCCGACTTTCCAAGTGTTTCTTGTTTGTGGTAGTGTGTTAAAATCGGGTGACTTTTTAGCTCAGTTACTCGCCATTAGTTAAATTTTATTAGGTCTACTGATTGATTCGTGTGTATGTGTGCATACTTCGGCGTAATATTGAATAGGCTACATGTCATATTAGTCTACTTTAAGTAATAATAAATGTAAAAAAAATGTGAATCATTTTATGCAAACATGTCTTTCACGCATTTCGCTAGTAGCTTTTTTTATACCAGTATTGTTATAACAACGGCATGTTATGGCAACGAAAACTACAAGGATTCAAATGGTACAGAAACACAGGTCCTCTAATACACAACGCGATGAATGTTTGTTTGGTATATACGTAGCCTAGTTGGATAAAGATGTATTCGACTTTGACATAATAACGTACGTACTATAGACATGCCCAAGCCGTGCTCGCGCGACAAGGGCGGGCCCGACGTGACGCGCGCGTGCAACGAGTACTGGATGCAGCCCGACAACACGTACGACATGCCGCTAGCTAGGAACAGGTACGATCGGGCCATTCTTTTATAATATAAAGAGCATATATAAAATAAAAAAACATTTATTAGCCTAAATCAGCCAGCTTGTGGTTTTAGTGAAACCTCTTTTAAGGCAATAATTATACGGCATTTTGTTGTGACGCAACAGTTCTGATGAATTCGTTTATTTCATAGTTAATACCATGCCGCTTTCATACGAATACAAACAGAATTATATACGAAAGACTATAAAATTAAAAAGTTGGTAATGATTATTTTAAAATTAATTGAGTTATCATTATTAAACAAGAAATATATTTATTTGAATTTGAATTTAAATTTGTCATAAGCTACTGAATGGTCAATGGACCCTAAATATAGATAATAAAAAAGAGATGTAATAGCTTATAATTAAGTGTTAATTCTGTACAGCCTTTGATAATGTTTGAAGAAACATAAAAACCATCACTTATGAAACAATTTTCTAACTTAATAAATGTAATTAAATGTAGTTAATAAATTAATATAGTTAATTTAAAATAACTTCGGTCCAGTTACTCATCCCCGTTCGGGACTCGAACCCAGCACTCGGGCAGTAACCACTACGAGATGAAGCCCTATAGCCCATCGGGGGACTCCGCTTCCAGCTGCTATACCAACTGTAAGTGACATATATTTTATACTTTGATTCAATATCTTTACTAATATTATAAAGAAGTAAAGTTTGTGTGTTTGTTAAAATGTAAGGGGTAATCTCGAGACCTACTGAATCGATTTTAAATTTTTTTTTCATCAATAGAAAGCCACATAATTGCTGAGTGTCCATAAAAAATAAGTATTGTTCCCCCTTCCTTCCCCAGGCTCTAGACTATCTTTGTACTTGATGTCTTTCTTATCGGTTCAGTAGTTTTAGCGTGATGGAAAGTCAGACAGACAGACAGAGTTACTTTTGCATTTGTTATATTAGTATGGATGTGTGTATTAAAGTATGATCCCATACCCCCCTCCCCCCCCGCCCAGCGCGCACGCTGACGTCGCAGTCGAGCGCGTGCTCGCAGCTGGCGGAGCTGGTCTCCGGCTCCAAGGTGGACGTGGCTGTCAGCCTCCCGCCTGGGGTCAGCTCCTACCGCGACCGGGTCTGCCTCACCGTCCTCAAGTAGACCCGCCACATCTATGTATAGGTCGCGTCATTTATGTTTAGCGCTGGACGAAACCTGCGCAGAAGTCGAAAATAAGGTATCGCGGTAGCGGCGCGGCGCGCGGGGCGCGTGATCGTCGGGTGAGCGAGCGTTGATTGGTTGTTCCAGTCGTGTTGTCTCTGAGCACCAATACGTCAATTACGAGCGCGAATCTACCGATGCGCAGCTATTCTCGTCCAGCGCTAAACATCCGTGACGCGACCTATACTAACATATATAATACAACTTATTTCACATAATATCTAAAAAAGCTATATAGGTACGATGTGAAATATGTTGTTGTTTTGGAAAATAAAAAGGTTCTCTCTTAAACTATTTGTTAAATCAAGACGAATTGATTTACCTATTGTATTTTAATTGCACCGGCAACCAATCACCCAAAGGCAAGTCGTCCTAATTAGGATGTTTTTGCGTCTTATAAATTTTGCGTTTATAACATATCTTTTTAAATAATATAATATCATTGTATTGTACCTTATTTTTTCATATAAGAAAAACTAGATTAAAATCGTTCTGTAAAATATTTCGTTTTAAGGTGTTTTGTATAATTTAAGTACTAATTTATTTTTACTGGTAACATTAACTTTACGTTTATTTTTTTATCTATGCACCAAACTAACCATTTAGAATCTAAAAAGCTTTTTGCCTAAAGTAATTCATCAAATTATTTATAAGAACATGGAATATAGTCGTGTTAAAAAAAAATCTTAAATTATATAAAATAATTTTTACCGGGTAAAATTAGCTTATATGTATTGTGGGTTAACAAAAAAACCTTATGAATATAAAAAATTGCAAGAAAAAAAATCCGTTGAGAAATATTTCATAAAATGATGTTTTTGAAATTTTGAAAATTTTTCTTTAAGACTGAACAAGGAGCTAACGCCAATTGTTTTTTCGTATAATATACAAAATGTTCATTGTAGTGTTTTGTACATAATGTATTTAAAACTGTGATATTTTATATAAATAAATGTGTACAAAATATAAAATGTTTTATTTATAAAACAAAGTCCTAAAACCCGAATACACAATATATAGCACTAGTTTTTATATGTATAGTCTGTCATTCGCGCCATTTTCACGAATTTGTGACGTCACATTCATTAAAATCGGCTAAGCAGTTAAGGAAGTAAGATTGAACATACATAAATATTTATAGTGAAGTCGACACCGTCAGGTAAAGTATTTTTCCCAAATTCCCTTTTTATAGGGTTTATGAATCTAGTGTAGAGAAGAAGAGAAAGAGAAGTGATAAGAGAATCACTTCTTAATTTTGAACAAGAGGAGATCCACTTACTGGCCTAAACTGGATAAATCCACATCATAGGGAAAATACTTATGTTGCCTCATTTCATAAGCAAGAATCTATGAAATTATGACATGTAACTACTAAAGTCTATTGAAAATTCTTCTATTTACAACTACCGATTTTTATAATAAAAAATAATAATAAAATAATAAAAAATCATTTATTGCCCAAAAAAGAAATACCTACAAAACATACAGAATTACTCCACTATTACATAATATACCGTACAATAAAAAATACATAAGCTTTTAAATTAAAAATTTAAAAAGAAAATAATTTAACACTTTACTGGACAATAGGCGACTACTCAGTGACGCTCCGGGCTTGCACCCGGAACACTGGTTTTCAGTAGTCGCTGTTTTTAAAATATATATAAACGCACAGCCTAAACGGTAACACGTAGGCACTTGAAATTTGGAACGGACGTTGCCTAGGTACCCTAGAAGAGAAAGGAATTTTCGAAATTCCCGTGGGAAAGGGAATTAGCGGGAAAATCCTTTTGTATGAAAAATCTAAACCGCTTAAGTAAGACGCTTGAAATTTAGCATGCAGGTACCTTAGTAAACTTAAAGGTTATTTGCAACAGGATATTCCAAAATTTCCACGGGATCGGGAGAAAACGGGAAAAACATTTGCATGAAAAAATCTAGGAAAAAAGGTTTATAAGGGATCGAAGGGGGGGTCAATTTTATATGAAAGTCCACGCGGACAGAGTCGCGGGCAACAGCTAGTATCTTATAATCGTCAATGTAGATATACCGACATTTAGATTAGTATGTTCAATGTTGTAACATCAAGTATCGAATGTAAGGACATTTCGTTTACATTAGCTTAAGTCCAATCTATACAATAAACTGCAGTATCTTTAAAAGCTTCCCTTTCAGGCCAATTAAAAGTACAAATAACTCATAAATCCATTCACTTATCTAAGATGTTCTTATCGCAACCAGAACATCCGATCCTTGACCTAACGAGCGTCGAGTGTTATAAAAATAAGATGCATTAAATTTGACCACCCAATAAACGTAATCTCAAACCTTTGAGGCGGAATTATGGAGTACCGTTTGTATGTTACGACTTACGATATATCGCATCGAGTGGATGATGCACGATATGTTCATATGTCGTATGGTTGGAAATTTCTTTTAAAGGTAAGTATGTATCTTTGTAGTCTTAGGCATATAGAATCCATTTATTACTTACCCGTTCATGCAAGTTTGGTTTTAGGTTTATAGCTATTGATTGACTAGCTACATCATACGATCTACGACATAATAATATAGTTGGAAATAGTTTAAATGCTATCTACATGATATTTATATAGATACCAAGTTGAATACATATTAGGTACTAAGAGACTTCTATTACATGAATACGCTTGCAATTAGAAATCTCATATTCATATTTTAAGTTCAACAGTAATTCATAATTAAACGGCATTTGTCGTCATTCATATTTTCATAGTTTTAACGTACTTTAGCTATAGTACTTAATTCGGCATGATTTTTATCGTACAACATACATCGACGATAAAAATCGTGTCGTAGCCTCTAAAAGCGAAGCTGGAAGTAACAAATCAAAGTGTTATTTCTGTACATAGTGCCATTAGTCAAGCGAGCAGCTCGACTTGCGTTTATTTTAATTAGGTAACTATATCGGTTTCAAATGCCTCTTTAGGAACGATAAAAATATACTTCAGGGGAGATTAATTAAAGCTTTATATGTTAAGGTATGTTTAACGTCATATAAGTTTACAGTTATCTTGTTATAGACGGTTTGAATACTGGAATATATTTTAGTCTTATCACGTCGAAGTCACCATTGTGGAGGAAGGGGGATTGAAACTTTCCTCTAAACCAAATGGAGGATCAGCATTCGCGTTGTCACTAGTAACGTACTATCCTTAATACAAAAGTACCACATTTTTAAAAAGTATTTAAGCTTTTTAAAGAGTTTATATCGTTGACGTTGGAGGTGATTTATCCTTTAATTACATTCATATAGTGCGTTCTGTTTCAGCTTTGCTTTGCTTTAATGTCCTTGACATAAACTTATAGAAGATTCTCAAAACGGCAAACATTATTTGATTTTTTTCTTCATTTCAGTGCTTCATTCGCATCAAGATATAAGCCCTCTAGAAATGACATTAATTACTTGTAACAAGTAATTAATGTTGAATCAGAATACGACGTTGCATAAAATGTACCTACAGTGATCAAAGCGTTATCAGTGCACGGTTATCAACTAGATAATTATAGCCTTGTTATCGTCTAATTACGCGGCCACTGGTTGCCAAAGCAACCTTTAGTCGGCAACCACCGATCAATCAATTAAGCAATTATGTTTGTGACTAATTTGTCCGTTTCATCATATACGCATGTATTATACACGTAAACTTTACTCTGAAATCACTCTGTGTTAAAAAACCACATGAAAATAGATCGCGTAGTTTTAAAGATTCAAGTAAGTTGTTCTAAACTATGTAAAGATTCGTAATGCTTTACGGATGTACCCGGGTAGTTTCGGTTAGAGAGTATTCTATGGGATAAGCCAGGACCTAATCTACATCTGTGTCAAATTTCAACCAAATTCGTTGAGTAGTTTTTACGTTAAACAGTAACAAACGAACCTCCACACGAACTTTGACATTAAGTAATTATACTAATATCTACTTATTAGTAACTTCTAGCCGCATGTGAAGCTTTCGCCAAACCCATACATTAGGTCTTACGTTAAAGAAAACCTCATTCATATATCCTATATCCACACACAATATAATATTAGTAAGAATATCGTAATGCTATATTGTATCACAGTAGACTAAAAGAACGCTATTGAGGACCACACAACGTTACAGGTGGGCCTTTTGATTGAGATTCTAATAAAAATATTACCTCGCGCAAAGCAGCCGCAGTAAAAGTAAACAAACGGTGTAAATAACAAAAGTATTCTTAATAAAGTTGTCGCGTGGACGCCAGTTAATTTCCTGTTGAGCGGGCTTAGTTAAAACGTAGCCTTGGATACCAGTTTTGGTGCTAAGATATTGCAATGCTATAAAAATGATTACTAATTGAAGTAGAAAGATAGATGTCTCCTATTTAAACGTAGGTAATTTACCATTGTTGCGGTGGCCATCTTGGATTTAAAATTTGTTGCAGAATTTAATATTGTACGAGATAAACCTTTTCTTTTTATATCCAGTATAAAGTATAAAGAAGTCCGCCAATTTGTAGTGCCTCAGACAGCTATACCCACTTCAACTATCAAAACTTGACATTAAAAAACAAAAATGATTCATCAATTTGGAAGCTGTGATATAACACACTCAATTTTACAATACCCCGTGTTTTCCGTCGAGAGTTAAAACCAAATGAACTAAAAGCTCTTTTTTCTCAAAACTTATTTATCTTTCATAATATTAAAACATGTTACTTGATAAAATTTCGAGTTTAATGTATGCGGAAGAAATTACTTTTAGATTAAATAAAAAAGCTTGAAAGGTGTCAAGGGTCATCCGGATTTAACGAAGTCCCTTTCGAATAATTAGTCAACTCTTTGACATAAACTACAGATATACTAATTTGAATTGCTCCTACAAAAATATCTCTTCCTTTCTCTCTCTGTAGGTGTGTCACAGTCTTTAAGGAAAAAATCCGTATTTTATTAGGAGCGACGGTAGCTTTGTTTGCGAGGTTTATTGCCCAGCTGGCCTGTCAACGAATTTTGTTTTATTACCCGAATTAAAACTCTTATGACGAATATTCCTTACAACTTTCCGACTGTTGAAAGTGGGAGTGAGTTCTTAGATCGTATTTTTTTTGATATGAAAATGAAGAAGTCAAATTAGCTTGCTATGGAGTTCATATAAATAGTTACATTGATTTTAATTATTGATTGTTTTTTTTAAGTGATAAATATTTACTCCGGTAATATAGATTTATTAAAGGATTTCTATGGATAGTTCAAGGGGTAAAATTTAGATCTAAGTACTGAACGTATTTTGAAAATTAGAAGGAAAATGGTTCGAAACTGTGGAACAATTTTGTTTTTGTTTGATCTTGGCACTGCGAAATAGCTGTCTCGGTATTAACTCAATAAAACTAGCTCATTTGCGTACGTATATTAACGGAATGGCCGATAGCAGTGTTATATGCGCTTACCCTCTATTAGGAACATACATGAGAGTTGTATTGTCCAAAATTAAAACTTTTACAATGAATATTTATAAAGCTATTTTAATTGTTCTTATTTATATAAGGAAGTGATCCTCCTGGCGATAACAAAAAAATAGATTTGTCAAGAATTTAACAGGCTAGGTTTGACTTTTAGAAGGCAACATTATTTGGTATAGGTAATTCCAAATTACCCTTTATAAAACTACTAGCTGTTGCCCGCGACTCCGTCCGCGTGGACTTTCATATAAACTTTAACTTCCCCTTTCTCCCCCTTATAACCGTTTTTTTAGTTAAAAAGTAGCCTATGTCTCAGGCTCTAGACCATCTGTGTACCAAATTTCATTACAATCGGTTCAGTAGTTTTGGCGTGAAAGCGTAACAGACAGACAGACAGACAGACAGACAGACAGAGTTACTTACGCATTTATATTATTAGTATGGATTCCATGTTATATTAATACTAAAGATTCATTTATTATGTGTAAATAGAAAAAAATATTTTGAACAGACAAAAATAATATTATCTATACATACAGATGAATAGAGAACCTCATCCTCTTTTGAAGTCTGTTAATAAAACAACAAAAAATCCTACCGACTTACTTAGATGGACCTCGGGAAAGGACCATAGGATATGTCGGACTTCTACCGACCAAAACCCCACTGTTTTAGTCGGTAGTCGGCACGTTTGCAGACTCTTCCGCGAACCTGTCTTACTCAGCCTAAAGGAGGGTAACATTTTACGATAATTCACAAATATATGTGTTCCGTCCAGTTTACCAGATATAAAAATATATTATTCACCAAAATCAAGAACCGCGCGTGCACTGAAGACAATTCTTAACATCTTCATAAACGACACATAAAATTGTTATTTACGTATTCATTTGCAATTCCGGATAAAAGATGGCGGCGTTGTGACGTTTATAGGTCCATAAAGCGTTTACAAATAAAAATATGGAGTAAAATATATCGCGAAGTTTAAAATGAATCGCTGTTATGTACTTTCATACTGGCTTTGTTGTTTTTACTTATATTTGATTACCTTTTGTTTGTCGGTTATTAACTATAAGATTTAAATGATATAAAACGATTTATCTATTTCTAGTTAGTAGTAGTAGTTCTATAAATGCAAATAATGATGAAGGAATGCTTCTTACTATTTATTTCACGGATTCATTTCATTTCATTTCACTTCTGAATGGTTTTGGCGGAAATTTGGACTTCGGGTAGGATGATTATATCTATGATGTTATAAAGTATAGCCATAATGTACCTACTGAAAATTAATCTATATATATAAAAGAAAGTCGTGTTAGTTACACCATTTATAACTCGATAACGGCTCAACTGATTTGGCTGAAAATTTGTGGGGATGTAGTTTAGAACTTGGACAAGGATATAGGATACTTTTTATCAAATTTCCAGGGGAATAATTTTTTATGAAAGTAAACGCGGACGGAGTCGCGGGCAACAGCTAGTATACTTATGTTAATTATGCTACAGTTCAGAGTATGTCATGAGCTGTCAACCATTAGTTGCTATTTAATATATTACTTAGTATAGATTAACAGAAATTATTATTATTCAATTTTAATCATCCATGCAATAACCTATTTCCAATCAAGTTCCAAATTCAAATACGTGACATTCCAATTAGCGTGTCCACAGATAATCTAGAATGCTATGGGGGTGACGTGCAATAAGTATCAATGAGCGCGAATTTCTAAACGTCAAATTCAAATATCGAACTATCGAATTTCAATTTTGAAATGTGTTCCATTGAACGACACGTCATGCGTCGCCCTCATTTGTGCTGAATCCAATATGGCCGCTATTAATTCGGATTAGTTAGGCAAATTCGACGAATTTATAAGTCAAACATTTAATCAGGTGACTAATTTGTTGCATTGTTTCATGTTCATTATACAAATCAATCTTGATTTTCATGCGAACCATACGAATTTAAAATGTTTATTAGATAATTATTTTTATGACACAACATACTACTCTTATTACATTATCTTATTAAAATACTTATAGAAGATATATACAAAGCGACAAAAATAATTATCTTTTGTTTATATAAAAGCAACAAAGTAATCTTACCTTACAAACAGTGGGTAGGTAAGTTATAAAAGCAATTTTCAATAATTCGCAAATGCTTTTCCAGAACTGCGAAGTTAACATGATTTACGACTCGAACTCTCAGAACTACGTGGGTAACATCAATTTCGGATCGAGTTTTCATAGTACGGTGCTTGAGTTGCCATAAATAAGAATTACTCTATAGAAATACAGATTAAATAGATTATTAAAACAACCATAAAATTATTCTTTATATCAGTTATACAATTATCAAAAAGGTTAAATTGAATAGGTAAATAAATAAATCAATTTTATAGTATATTTATTAAACAAAGAGCAACGAGACCGGAATTTAAAAGCGCTTAGTTTCCAAGACAATAATATTTCATGTCTTTGTATAGTGAAATGAAAATCTTGAAACGTAATATAATCTCCATATTTGTATGCAGAGACCAAATTGCTACATACTTGTTTCTGAGCCAAGTCTTGCTAGCGTACTTATTTGCTTGTTAAACTTTATTCATACATTCTTCGTTTTAGAGTAGTCATATAGGTAAGGAAATAGGCCCTATAAGACTATACTATATGTCACCGGAAGATAACAAGAACAGCAAATTTATAAACTTACCGAACTCACGCGTAAAATAATAAGTAAGCAATAACCAAAGTCCATGTTCCCTCTGATTGGTTGAATAACTGTCAACATCAACCAATTTGAGAGCAGTGTGTTATTTGCCGTATTTTAAAAAAGCGTAAAATAAAAATATCTTCTGTGATTGGTCGAACCATTCAGAACCTTACGAATGGATATTCGTTAGTTGATAAATTTACCACGAGACGTCGCGTCGCAAATTGATAAATTAGCGTAAATGTAGTCGTAAAATAATACAATTTATCTCTCGTTTAGAATCCTACGAAGGTTTATAAATTCTCTAGGAAATTTATAAATTTGCTGTTCTTGTTATTTTCCGGTGATATAAACATGGCGTAAAAGAATTAACTCCGAAAACTGAAAACATAGATAAAAGTATAGTATCCTCCATGATTATAATGTAGTGCAAATGACTTGATGTTGAAGCAAACGAAAAGTTATTTGACATTTCGAATATAATGGCTACCCGACCAGCAATGGTCATCTACACGCCGCGTACGTCGCCCGCCCGTGCGTAGAGCATTGTCCGCGAGAGGTGAGTTGTTTAAATAAAATTGCTGTTTTTTTACTGTTCATAATTATTGAGATATATTATTAAAGTACACTTACCAAATCTCTACCGTTTTACACTTGTATATAGATTTAGGAATCAGAAGTGGTTTTTATAAAAAAATAAATGCGATTACAAATACAGGTCTTATAATTCACTAAATTAACAATTATATAACTGAAGCTAACCAAATTACAATAAATGAATCTATTAGGGAAACAATCAATCACTAAATAAACGTTAATTTAAATATGCGACAAGCGACGTGATGACAACGAGAACCTATCCGTACGAGCGACGACCGAAAAGAGAGTGTTACGTCTACCGCTCAACGGCTTTTATAACTGTCACTATGATGTCATGTACCCTCTTAACTAAAAATAATTAAAATCGATCCTTATAATTAAAGTCGATGCTAATAATAGACTATTCTCTGACGTTCCTTTAAGAAAATAGATACATATTATGTATTTCAATCCACAGATTCTATAATTACTTTTCCCTATTCAAAGACCTACACATTTACGATACTTGCACATATAATTCGCGTCACGAATCTTTAGCGCTGAACGAAACCTGCGCAGAAGTCAAAAATAAGGTATCGAGGTAGCGGCGCGGCGCACGGGGCGCGTGATCGTCGGGTGCGCGAACGTTGATTGGTTGTCCCAGTCGTGTTGTCTTTCTCGCACCAATACGTCAAATCGAGCGCGATTCTACCGATGCGCAGCTATTCTCGTCCAGCGCCAAACATAAATGACGCGACCTATACATAGGTTTTTTTTATAAGATGAAGTAGGGAGACAAGCTAGGTAGGTAGCTTATTAAACGACAATCTACCGCAGTCGGCAGCAGCCATAACATAAATATATTATATTAAGATACTTATACAGTATAACGCCCATCCCATATGTTACACAGCACCCAACTTTTGTCTTAAAACCACCATACAACACTTACATTGTATCGCGTTTACGACCGCAAACTACTGGTTATTTCGCACAATACCCATTCAATGGCAAATTTAAACGTTACAACCAGTAAATCATATTGATTATATAGAGTTAAATTGTTGGAATGTTCCAGAAGCTATTTATTGCAAATCTTAGCTGTTTGAAGTGCAGTATTATATTATGTTTTATATTTTCAATTCAAATATTTTAAAATCACAGTAACAATAGGTTAGATAAACATATTTTAAAATTCAGTTACAAAACTATACTACTAATATATAAAGCTGAAGAGTTTGTTTTTTTGTTTGTTTGTTTGAACGCGCTAATCTCACTACTGGTTCGAATTGAAAAATTCTTTTTTATTGAATAGGCAATTTATCGAGGAAGGCTTTAAGCTACATAACATCACACTGCGACCAATAGGAGCGAAGATATAATGGAAAATGTGGAAAAAACGGGGAAAACTATTCATCTTTGAGGGCTTCCTTTGCGTGCGCTGCCAAAACGGTTCAAGATACCAAAAAAAATATGTATGAAAGAATTATTCCTATTTTAATGATCTAAAAAAAAGTCCGCGACAGTATATGTCTATCTTCTAAGATTGACTCACTATAACATAATAATAGAAATAGATACGACGGGGACGAAGTCGCGAGCAACAGCTAGTGACTAATATTATTAACAAAAGAATTGTAGCGTTATAGATGGTACCTAACCTCTGAACATAATTAAACGATTTTTATTTTTTAATATTATTTAACATAGTTAGCCTTATTGTTATTTAATTTAAGGGTCAAGACACGATTCACAAGGCCCAGCTAGTCTCCCATACTAAACCAATATAAGTAAGCTTTACAGCTACATGAATAACATGTCAGCTGGATAATTACTTTCAAACACACATTACATAAGATATGAGATATGTATTACAATTTAAATGAACACTCTTTACAAATCTGAAGTCATCACTGACCAGTAATAAAAACTAAAAATCGTCTTATTAAGAAAGAACATCGACTCATTTCGCCTTTATATTATAATTAATAACGTTGTCTTTTTCACCCGCTGTCGCAGAGTTAGAGCGGCGTGCGAAAGAGAAAACTCTTAATTAAGCAGTAGCTATCTAATGGTCTCTTTCCAACGCTCGATGGAAAGCTTAGAGCCGAGTATTACTCATTATATAGAAACAAACCTGAGTTACACATTAACAGTTTTATGTTACACGTGAACTATTTAATTAAAGATACACGAATATAGGCCAATCGTTATGTAGCCTCTAATTTTGTAAACGTTAAATTGTATTCTACTAATATTATCAATGTGAAAGTTTGTGAGAACGTATGTATGGATGTATGTTTGTTATTCTTTTACGCAAAGACTTGACCGATTTTGTTTAAATTTGGTGATAGGCGATACCCTGGATAAGCAAATTGGATACTTTTTATCCCGGTATTGCCCCGGGAACGGGAATAACGCGGGTAAACCTGCAGGGCACATCTAGTTTGAAATATAAATGAATAGCTTTCACCCGTTAAAAAAGTTTTTATTACACTATATTTTTAGCAAGCAAAGTTTGTTACAAGGCTTTTTTAACATTAAGGATACACGTTTTTTAAAATCTTTACTTACCCCTTTTCATGCATAAATATTGTTATTAATAAAAGAAATTGTATCTTTCTATTTTAAAAGAGCAACTATTAGAGTTTTTTGTTTGTATTCTGTACACTGAATATGTCTCTGTAATGTTTTGTTTTTAAATACCATGAAAATTCAAGTGTTACTATATTATGTTGCATGACTTTATAGGTCTATAGATGTGTGGATATGTTGCTATATGTAGCCTATTTGAATAAAGACATTTCAGTTTGAGGAAGTCTCTTACCATCAAGTATAAATATAATATTATTATTATTATTACCAATCAACACTGTACTGTATCAAGTTTTCTTTCCTCGATCACACAAGGACACTGATTACAAATAATTGCAAGAAAATTGATAGCTACACGAAACAGATGATCCTACCCCTTGTCACGTGTCAAATTATGGGCTCTGCTTCGAATCGGTAATTACTGTGCTTTTTCTTGTTTGTTGATAAGTATATGTATGTGTCATTTTGTGTTATTTTTAACCGACTTCAAAAAAGGAGGAGGTTCTCAATTCGTCTGTGTGTATAATATTTTTTTTTATGTATGTTCACCGATAACTTCGTCGTTTATGAATCGATTTGGATGATTCTTTTTTTGTATTGGTACAGACTTCTAAATTATAAAATAACTAGTAAATCATTTCTGTATACTCAATCAAAATGCGTATTACTTTGTGGGAAGCAAATTTATTTTTTGCTTTTTAATTCGAAGTTGGTTTATTTTTTGTTAAAAATCATTTTATTACTATATTATATGTCAAGCCTTCTGATATATTTCTTAACGCTCGTGGGACGGTGACCTTTTTCCTGAATAAATATTATAATAGTCGAGTGTTTGTTTATATTTACAATAGTATGTTCTTATTTTTAAAAAAGAGCAACTATCAGAGTTTCTTGCCGGTTCTTCTCTGTAGAAACTGCCTTCCGAACCGGTGGTAAATGTTTTGTAAAACCGTGACGATTCAAAACTGTTACTATATGTAGCCTAATTGAATAAATATACTTTCAACTTCGATATATTCTTTACAAGTATTATTTCTGGATGTTATGTCGGAAAATTAAAAAAAAAAATTGAAAATAATGTGGAGTGCTGTTGCCTACTGAGCGTTGTGTGGAAAGTGCATAATAATAATCATTATTTACACCAAAGTACTTGTATGCTGAAAAAAACGTTAAGTCTTATCTACAAGTAGGTAGTGTTCAGTCACTTTAGACTTTTACTGGAAATAAAAAATCCATTTCAAGCCGACTGGATCAATGAGACTAGATAGTGAGGTAAATAAGCAAAGTGGAGGGTAAACATAGGGTGGAAATTCCAACTCATCCCGGAATAAATGACTAGTTTATATAGACACCTATATTAAAGGTTCCATTACTTTTTTTCATACATCGACAAGCTACGAAGAACATGGTACGCAAAATGAAATAGGTACTGTACACAATAACTATATTATTCAAATTGATAATGTATTAATGGTTTTTTCCTGAAATGGTTGAAATGAAAAATAATTGATTTCTATTGTAACTATTTTGTTAATAGATTTTAAATAAATTTAAGAATTCAAACGATAATTATGATTTAAAAAGTTTTCGTATTTATTGTATTAAAAATAAACAGCTTAAATTGGAACCAAAACAAACAAAATCTATTTATTCACTTCTCCCGCCTATTATGAACAATTTCTTGATGTCAAACTGACAATCGCCTCGGGCCACGAGACAAGAAATAATTAAAAATCGCAATGTTCTTTTATTTTTCAATTCAGTATAATAATGTTTGTTACAACTTAATTAGATTAATTAAAGATTGGTACTCAATAAAATTGGCTCGTAAATCGTCAAACATATACAGTCTATATTTTAGACCACTAAATTTATCTGCACACAAATTACATTCAAGGTTTACTTTCAACAGCGCAAAGTATTGTGCGGTTCGATTATAATAATTATTAAAATTCTGTCCATAACCTAGACTGACCCTTAGATAATGTAAGGCTACGTCATCCACGACACAAAAATAGTAAATGAATGTTTCGTTAAATTTGCAATATAAGACTTACGACTGTCTTAAGTCTTATTTTACTCATACTTATTCTAACTTTATCTAATTTTTTATGCAGTTTGAAGGTTTGTATAAATTAGAGTCATTCTTCAACAAAAAAAAAACAGTCTACATAGTTAACAATTTAAAAAAGTAAATGTTTTAAATTCCTCTTCTCCTAGCCCCAAGCACTCGAACCACGTGACGTGACATTTTGTGTTCAAAACTGACATGTCCGAAATCGTTGCGACACTTAAGTTAACGTCTTCTCAATACTGGGGAATCTTCACTGCTTACATTTGCAATTATAAACCTTATACCAACAGTTTAAGATCCTATTTCAAATGCGAACTGAATGTAGGAATGATAAGGGTAACTTTGAGTCGTCTTTTAAAGGGAATAGAGTTGATTTTCGTTTGGTGCAAGTAAACAAAATTTAGTATTGAACTTCGCACGATTGTTTAAGTCGAACTTTCTTCATACAAGGGTGAAAATTTTGGGGGAGTATGAAATGCCATG
>JADANM010006178.1:843006-854231 GCA_026213755.1 Eurema hecabe
CTGGCAGAGATTGCTAGTTAGCAATAAGGCCGCCTTTTGTACGTTATGTTTTGTGTTTTTTTATACATGTACTCATTTTGTATTATTTTTAATGTACAATAAAGTGTATAAATAAATAATTGAATATCCTTGCAACTATATTTAGAGCCTGACATTTTTAGTGAAAATTTCAATTTTAGGCAGTTTTGAAAAGGCCGAGAAATAACATTTCATACATCATATATATTATTAAAGAGATTGTTATATGCTAGACGTTTCGAAGCGACGCTACTTCGCCAAAATAACTAAAACAGTTGAGAATATTTCAAATCCGTATTTATCCGAATGTACTGCAACGTTTACCTTGACTAATGGTGGCGTCGGGATGTCTTCATAAATAAATGTCGGGATTCCTTGAAATGCACGAGATTTATACTCCGACGGCACTTTTTGGCTATTTGTATATTGCATGGTTTTGCTTATAGGATAGTGATGATGATATCAAAAATTCGAGTATGATAAGCTAAGAGCTGGAAGCAAGACGCAAGTTTAAAGAGTTAATTTTGCAACAGCTTAATGTATATTTTTTTCAAATAGACAAACAAAGCCGCCAGTTATAAGATAGGAAAATAAGATTCTGGTGTAAGAAAAATCCTCTTGGTTAAAATTTAATGTTAGTCACTGATTAATATTTATTCAAGCAGCTCACAATTATTAATAAAAAAAAAATTTAATATGCAAGCAACAGTTGGCTCCAAGCATCAATAGCTTTTTAGTTTTAAATAAACTTCCGATACTAAACAAAACAAACCATACACATAAGCTTGGAAATCGTTGGGAAAACGGTACAAATTATGCGCAATTATTTAAGATCGTGTTAAACACTATTTATTAGCATTTCCCGAATGGGTTTAACAGTAAACCTGTGGGTACTTTACATAATCCCAGGTGACAGTAAGTTGTCAACTAACGTTATAGGAAGCTGAATTAGACTTTACTATGTTATGATAAGCTTTATTTTAGAATACGCGTAAACTAAGATTTAACGGTAAAATATGATATGTGACAGTTGAATGTTTTTGATTTTTATTGATGTATGTTTTGATTTGACTAACGGAATTGCGCGAGAGTTAATTGGATATGAGTTGTGAAGGGAATAGTATAAAGTGTCTGTTTGTCAAATACGTATTGGGTTTAATTATTTGTTGAACGTAACGCATGTGTCAATCAAAGGTGTGTTTTGAAGTTATAAATTTGAGCGGGAAATACGATCGGTTTTTTTTTGTTATGCGCAGATACAAAAAACGTTGATGTTGTCTCTGATTTTTCAAGTATAATTAAGTACAAAAATGTATTCAACATTAAACATATTGAAAATTACAAAATTTCTTTAATATAATCTGTCGTGACGAATGGTAAAAAAATCATCTTTTTTATTATAATATTACAGGTAATACCAATGTAGAATGTGATAATTTATTTTTTTGTCGCATTTACGATTATTGATATTTATGAACGGTACCTATTTAATATCATTTAAGGTTTTCAGAGTTATAACATTAATTTCAGATGTGAATATTGAATATTTAGTAGGTATCTAAACCGTTGAGTTATAATTTCCTTTTTAAATCTTAATCAAACATCAAAAAATCCTACTGAAAAACTAAAAACTCGTTCCATTTAAAAAAAGCAATTTAAATTCTTTTCCAAACAATTGACTGGTGATTCCGGCACATCAAAGAAGTTAATAATGTATGTATATCTTTATTAGAAAATTCTATTTATTGTGAGTTTGCTTAATGTTCGGAGGGTTTCTTACAATTTCCTAAGGAAAACAAGGGGGCCGGGGTAACTTCTGAGATGCATTCCGACTCACTGTTTGTTTTTGCTGGTTATCGAGCTGCAAGTTTATACAGTTTTAAAGCCATTTCCTTGTCATATTAGAATAAATATAAGATATAGGTTCCTTTATATTAAATTGAAATTGTGTCATACAAATTGTAGACCTTAACTAATCAAACAAAAACTGAACTGAATTAAAACAGGAGGGAAAGGAAAGGATGTGACAAAAGGAAATCAAATAAATAGAGGAAATACTTGATAACATATTTCTATGGTACGAAGTGGTGGAAGGTGGTACCACGCATTAAGTGTGTTAATCAACTTTCGTCGTTGACTGTACCTACTGCGCAACCGGTCTCAATACAAGTGATAATTAATAATTATTGCGCCTACCGGTGCTTAGTAGATCAAGAGAAGCCGCGAGGCATTATTATGCTAATTGCTACCAGTTAGTACTTACTGCTTGAAGCTAATTATATATTAAAGAGTGAAGAAACATGATCTACAAAGCTTGATAGATAAGCTTATTCGTTTTATAGTAATGTTTGGATGGACTGCTAAAAAAACTTGCAAATTTTATATGTGAAATAGTGATGTTTGTTTACTCTTTTACGCCAACACTACTGGACCGATCTTAATGATATTTTGTACACATATTCATTCATAATTAAATTCATAATTATTTGATTGATTCAATACAACAGAATCGAAATGAATTTATAGAATTTTAGGTTTAAGTAGTAGTTTTTAATAATCTAAATAAAGATATAAAAAAAATAAAAATACGAACGAAGCCGCGCGTAAATGCTAGTATTAAATATTTATATATTTACCATACCACTACAATCCCTGTCATTTTTATTTTTATTATGACTTATAATTCACTGCGAAAGTGTTTGTTTTTAAAATAAACGTAATTTACACGTTAATTGACTGTCTTAAGGCGAAGTTCAAATTTATATACCTAATTATTTTCAAGATGTGCTCCTTATTTTTTGAAGTCGGGAAATCCTTATAAGATACCCATGAACTTCAGGGAAAATACCAGGGGCTATGTCGGACTTCTGACAAAAAAAAAAACACGTTGATTTGTTCCATTCCACCGCAGCAAGGGGGGTCCCGGACCTTGTTGTAATGGTGGCAAGTTAAACTGAATAATTCGATATTGAAACTATTGGTATTAATATTGTTGAAGCATTTTTTTGGTACTGACTTCAAAATTATGAAATTATAATACCTACCTTTTAAATGAAAATACCTATTACTGCGTGCTACGTAATTTTCCTTTTTGCTTTATAGTTTGAAGTCGATTTAATTTAATTAAAAAAAATTTTTAAACAGGGCAACACTATTAGTTATTCAAAATAGTGCCTATTATTTGTATATTTGTATAAGCCTTAACGCAAAACATATCTTATGATAAAGCTATTGACGTATTTTTATAGCAATCGTAAACATGAAATAGGCGGTGACCATTTCTCAGTTGGATCTTACTCAAAATATTATGCTATGTTCAATAAAAGTTATACAATATTGCTTCGTACTGCTTAAGTTATAGGGAACATAATTGCATGCCCTTAAATGATGAATGACCGAAATTGCCTTCGCATATTTTTACCAGCTATGAATATTAATAAATTTAAATAATGCTTCAGTAATAAATAATTTTGAAGAATTTCTCATTTATTCATTTAATCTAGCCGTGTTTCGCGGAATCTCCTGTGTGTTTTTTCATTAAGGTTTTAGGTTTTAGAGGGATGATCAATAAGCCATGGTTCCTGAAGCCCATGCGTGCTGTACGTATATGGTATTGATAATAATACGTGAGTTTATTGAGGCTTTCAATGCAATACTACATCTAAGATACTATTATGTACTGGCACAGTGTCCTATGAGGATTCCTCCACTATAAAGAGACAATAAGAGTATTCAAGTAAGTAAATTTAATTTTAAAGTAGTAGTAGTAGAAGTAACTAGACTACTTATTGAATTTCATAATTTTGTAAATTAAAGTTCCATTAAAAACATGTATTTACTCAAACAGCTCTGTAGTATCGTTTATTCAGAAAATGCAATAGAAATGACTTGTGTGTATATTTTTAAAATACATATAAATGGAGAAGAAATATTGTAACGATTTTAATTTTACACATTCTGAGAAATTCACGTAAATCAAGTGCTCTTTCTGTATGGAAATGGCTAATTAGTACATTATAAGTCATATATCAATAACATTGCCTAACGACTTTCGTTATTATATTACTTACAGATATAGTTGAAAATCGCGTATCAAAAATAAATTTGTTTCTCTACCAGAGGACAGTAATTAGTCATAGCATTTGATGTCACTTTCTATAGATTTATGTTCGGAAATTCTTTGTGTCCTAAAAATTAAATTCGTATTAATATCTCGGAAGGTTTGTTTTATTCATTTATTATCCTTTAATTTATATATTGTTGATTATTATGTGTAAGTTTTAGTTTTTAGCATTCTTGTGTTTTTACTTAACTCGATTCTTTTGTTTCAATATTTTGTTACTTGATCCATACGACAGTTACTTTCGCATTTAAAATATTAAACGCGAAAGTAACTGTCTGTCTGTCTGTCTGTATCTGTCCATCATCCTAAAACTACTGAACCGATTCGAACGAAATTTGGTACACAGATGGTCTAGAGTCTGAGGAAGGACATAGGCTATTTATTATCTAGGGGGTCAAAGTTTATATAAAAGTCCACTTGGACGGAGTCGCGGGCAGTAGCTTGTTTAATATAAAGTAATAAATCAATTTAAATCGTTTTCCAATTGATAGATACATCGCAATTATGTATAGTTCATGTTTTAACCCGAAATATATCAAAAAAGAAGAAAAAGATTTTTCGTGTGTAGAATTAAAGAACAACTTGTATATAAAAGACTTTTCATTACAATTTCGATGATTTACTACAAAACATAAAAAAGCAAATAAAAATTACCCAAAAATCCGTTTATTTATTCTCTCTCAAGTCTCAAAAAGCATTTCCAACAAATTGGAATCTAAAACCGTTTAGCGCCTCCTTCATAAATCAAAATGGCGATTAATACGAATAACGTCGCACACACACCTGCCGCAAATTACTTCAGCACGAACAGAATTTGCCAGACATTTTGCTATAAAATTATATTCGGGAGTTAATGAATAAATCATAAGAATTAAATGTATAAGAAATACAATATTCTTAATGGGTTAAAAAGTCCAAACCCTATTACTATGGTAAATGATTTGATATTTCGATTCGACCACAAGTTATCGAATAGTTTTAATAGAATTTAATAATAAAAAAATAAAAACGATAAAAAAATAAGTTTTTCATACATAAACGAATTGGCTTAACTTTATAGTAGGCGGAAAATTTACTCCATATGTGAACTTAGATTTTTAAACTGACTGAAGGAAGCTTTTATTTAATTGGCGTAAAAAGAAGGAAATAACTATTAGCTGCTTACTAACCCCTGACCACTTCTTTGGGCATAATTATAACAATCCTTTTTTATATAGCCTATGACACTCAGCAATAATGTGGCTTTCTATTAATTAAAGAATTTTTAAAATCGGTTCATTAGATACCGAGATTACCCCTTACAATTAGATATAGACATTTCATAAAAACTCCGAAATTCTGTCGTATTTACTGTCGTTTATAAAGATCTTTTTTCAATATCAAATTTATATGTAACATTTTGTATACAGTACATATGATAAGCACTACTGAGACGCGTATTTATCAATCAAAGTCAAGATTTACGTATTAACTAAACATACCAAAGCTTCGACAAACATGATTGAGATGTTAGTTTCGAGTTACTCACGACTCAATGAGCGCGAATATTATGTAGTTTACAAGTTTGTTTGCTGACTGTATCCCCGTAATTCAGTTTGCAATTGATGCGCATTCAGCCAGACGTGTAATTGACAGCAAAACTTTACGCTTAAATTGCGAATTTACAAACTATGGTTTGTTCTGTGATAATAAAAGCTGTTCTTGCGTGATGCGCTGTACAATTTTTGAACGAATCAGTTTTGTTTATGCCGCGTTGTTTACGAATTTTGAATTTGGAACTGCGTTACGATTGTCTTTTGTGAATGGATAGGATTTTTAGTTTTTAAATTAGGAATGGTTTTTCTGGAACATTCTATACGGCCAGGTTTTTTATATCGATTGAGATTATTGTTTTTGTTAAGGTTGGTTTGTTTTGTTGGATGATATTATAAAAAAGCGATATCTGTTCACATAAAATAAAATATTTCCTAAATATGTATAAAATGCCAGTCTTTCCGTGACCATGAGTTCTATCCATCTATAAATTGGTTCAAACTTCCATCAAATGTTCATACGCTTTTTGGATACTTAATTGATAGCACAACTATACGCCTTAATTGAGAATTTATAATCTATGGTCCATGCTCTATAGTTTGTTGTACGAAATAAAAGCTGTGATGCGCGTTTCGATATTTGAACTAATTCGTTTTGTTTTTGTCACGTCTGACGTCACGGCGTGTTTTGTTTTGCATTTTGAAATTCGATCTATGTACTTAAATATCTGCCAGCTTTTGAATTTCGCACTGAGATGTTGTTTTTTTAGTAATTCTAAATTATTTCAGCCCGTTTTATGATAAGCTATTCTATTCCGTGTATGTATCTACTAATGTTTTGTTCTGAATTTTTCAGACAGTGAGCACTGTCCTTATACATATAGTTTGATACATGATAGAATTTAGATTACGTCAGTTCTTTGCAATGTTATCATAATTTAAATTATTCATAACGTTCTATATAATATTATTAAAATACTGAAATAACTCTAATCTATATATTTGTCAAATGTCCATACGTTCATACATAAAGAACCTACTTTTTCAGCATTAATAATGATGAAAAACGAAAATATCAACATACAACTGCTTTCATGCAACGCGTGATAACCCAAATACGCAATCCATACCCACAATGAAAAACAACGGACAAACTAAAAATTCCTCCGTCAACCACAATATATCACCGGTATTGTTACAAAATATCACCATATCAAAATGTATGGAGTTCGCGTAAAAGCCTTTATGCGGTGCTCATTGTTGAAATATAAAGGACTGAAGGGGTGCAATATGTTTTTTATATGTATATTATTTCTACGGTTTTTTGTTACTGAAATATATGCTAGTGAAACTGAGCTTAAATTAATAAATAAATAATAAATATTTTCAGGACATTTATACACAGCGCCATCTAGTTCCAAGCTAAGCAGAAGCTTGTGTTATGGCAACTAGATAACGGAATAAATTACATATACATACTTTTCTTTTGTAAATACATACATACAATACATAGCAACAACCAGACCCCAGAAAAATACAAATGTAAATGACAAATACATTTTTCCGGTGTAGGGATCGAACCCACGACCCTTCGCGCAGAAAGCAGTTGTGCTACCACTGCACCAAGCGGTCGTAATGCTTCGAAATTGCAAAGAGATTATTGCATGGAAGTGTTTAACTTCGATTAGCTGTTTATTTCGTTCGGTTAAATCCTACTAATATTATAAATGCAAAAGTAGCTCTGTCTGTTTGTTACGCTTTCACGCCAAAACTACTAAACTGAAACTGGTCTAGAGCCTGAGGTAAAACATAGGCTACTTTTTTACTGAAAAAAAGGGTTATGAGAGGGGGAAGGGGGGTCAAATGTATATGAAAGTCCACGCGGACAGAGTCACGGGCAACAACTAGTATTATATAAAACCGGTTTTCCTTGTTTCCGTTTCTTGCAATAAAAACATAGTTTATTATTGACAATTTATTTACGTCTATAATAGGAAATAACTTTAGCAGTGCATTACCTACCCTAAAGTATCAGGTTAATATTAGGGGGTAGGGAGGTACACTTACAAACTGAACTGATTATAATTATTACAATGGTAAAAGGACAATTTTATTCCACTGAATTATTATTCACAATCAAATTTATAATCCTTAGTAGGGTTTCAAATTATAGGACATTGACAGCGCTACTTTCAGGGCATTCCGCTTTAATTAATTATTTCGGTTTATTGTACCATGATTTAATGAAACGTAGTTTTGAATTTTTTGTTTTTTTTTTAATAACGGTGAAACAACAATCACGGTAATTCGATTTTCAAATAGAAAGCTTGCGTTGTGTTGGTTCAATTGTTGGTATATCTCCAATCTCGGTAGGAAATAGCGAAGGAATATACTTCTTATTTGTCGTGCGTGTTATAACAGAAGGCAAAGAGATGCAATGTCTAAACATTTTCTTCTCAAGTATAGCATTACTAAATAAGCAAGGGAAAACTGTCAATCGCATTTCATACAACACACAAAACTAGTTCCTACACCAACGGGATAGAGTTTATTTCATTGTTTTTTTAAACATATTTTTATTAAAACGGCGGGTAGGGTAGGTCGCGTCGCGTTGCCATGACAACGGCACGGAACCCGATAGAATATCTCACGATCGTTTGTTTAATACTAAATGCTGTTTGGAAATATGTTTGCGAAGAAAATGCACGTTTTGCGATATACATTCAGTAAATACGCGTTCGATGCGCGATGGCGGCAGAAACGTAGTGGATCGTATTTGTTGTGCAAAACTGCAGGCGAGGTGAAATTGAGCAAAAAGTTTTCTATGTGATGCTAGGCTTAGAAAATCTATACTAATATTATAAAAAAGTAAAGTTTGTGTGTTAAATTGTAAGGGGTAATCTCGGGATCTACTGAACCGATTTTAAAAATTCTTTCACCAATAAAAAGCCACAATATTGCCGAGTGTCATAGGCTATATAAAAAATCGAAAAATAAAAAACGAATTATTAACATTATGCCTAACGAATTGGGCATGGGTCAGCTAGTCTATTTATTATATTTTTTTCTAGGCTTAGTAAATTCCTGTGATTACTCTAAATCTACTCTTTAGGATAAAAAGTCCGTCGTATTTGTTTTTCTAGGTTATTTCAATCAATCAATCAAAATCAGCCCATAGTTGTCCACTGCTGGACGTCCTCTCCCAAGGTGCGCCAAAGCTCTCGGTCCTACGCCTTCCGCATCCAGTCGGAACCCTAGGTTATTTACGGATACTTTAAGTACTTTTTTTGCTAAAAGGACCTTTCTAAGCAGAATAAGCTAATACTCAGTATAACAGCTAGGCTGTGTATCTCAATCTTAGGCCTAAGTTTCAAGGTGCATTATTTGTTTTTTGAGAAAATAGGTAGGTACAGCTGAAAATTAACATTACGTATAGTACACGTCACGAATCTTTAGCGCTGAACGAAACCTGCGCAGAAGTCAAAAATAAGGTATCGAGGTAACGGCGCGGCGCGCGGGGCGCGTGATCGTCGGGTGCGCGAGCGTTGATTGGTTGTCCCAGTCGTGTTGTTTTTCTCGCACCAATACGTCAATTAGGAGCGCGATTCTACCGATGCGCAGCTATTCTCGTCCAGCGCTAAACATAAATTACGCGTACTATAAATATAAATTTAAACTAGATTTTTTCATGCATTTCTTTGTAAAAATTTTCACAGATATATTAATAGGTCTCATATCATCCCCTAGATATGTATAGGATACCTATAATATATTGATTTTTATGTCCTTTGAACAGCGGAGCTTATCCCTTAAGGCTTGCCAAATAAACCCTGATTGTGGACTACTCTGTGCCAGGCCAACAACTCAAATACACCCTGAGTTCAGTTAAACATCCGATGTGCGTTTACGTGACCGGCATTTGTTTGTTTGTTTGTCGATACACCGTGTCCAGTAGTACTGTTCTGGTTGAACTAGTCTTACAGTTGTGTAGATTATTAAGGAATTAATATTAGAAAGCTGTTCTTTACTGTGATTTTTAAAACAATAGATTTAGTGGTAATACCACCTTCGAACCGTGGGTTTCCGTATATAAGTAAATCTTTTTAAAAAAATATTTACAGAAGAAAAAAAAATACCTGCAATGTAATTATTCACCGAATTTTCAGTATTATGTTATTTAAGTATTTAAATTATGTACTTCTAAATTAATAAATTTTACTTGCTATAACGGGCTTTGCTCACATATGAGAAGAGAATTCATTACTAAAATGTCAATAACAATTAATCTAGTCTTTAAACTTCGAACAGTTTAAAAAGTGGTGCAGTATCCATAATAGCCAGCGTTTTCCAATTACAGAGCATAGTGCGACATTATGATCTATGTCAAATAAAAAAAAATTGTTAATTTTCTGTCACTACACATGTAATTGCACGCATCAAGCGAAAACACTACTTAGGACCTATGTTTGACTCTTCTCGATATATGAATAAAGAAAGATGTAATTGCAACAATCAATGATAAGCATTATGCCGTATAATGCGCTTTAGTGCTATAATTGGAAAACTAGCGTAATAGTCTATAATAGGTTTAAAGTGTCAAAACAAGTAGCCAAGTGATTGAATGTCGGTCGTTCTGTTGGTGACGTGTTAGTCGCTACAGTTCGACACGTGTACCTCGTTATATTCAGACCCTTTTTGTGGGGTCCAAGTTAAAGGCACCAGCGGAAAGAGCTCACAAATTTATTTATGTTGTGTTCTTCTTGGAGACTATGGTGAAATTCATGTTATATTACAACAATAATAATACATACTTCTGAAAAACTGTTTCTACTGCCTTTTTGTAAGTCATATTATTCTAGAAAAATGTTATTATTATTTTAATACGCAGCTTATTTAATAACAGAACCTTGAAATCTCACACTAAGCAAAGCTTGTGTCAACTAGATATTTAAAAACATGGCCTTTTTATTTTTAATTCAACAACAGGAGCCAAAACATTATTTTTTATTTTTTATGTATAATAAGGACTTTTTATTATAATTTTATTATTCTTAGAGGCAACACCCCAAGAAGGTTACAAATGTAAATAACACATAAAACAACACTTAGATATAGTACGAGTCAGGAATCTTTAGCGCTGAACGAAACCTGCGCAGAAGTCAAAAATAAGGTATCAAGGTAACGGCGCAGCGCGCGGGCGCGTGATCGTCGGGTGCGCGAGCCTTGATTGGTTGTCCCAGTCGTGTTGTCTTTCTCGCACCAATACATCAATTACGAGCGGGATTCTACCGATGCGCAGCTATTCTCGTCAATCGCTAAACATAAATAGCGCCTACTATATACGCAGAGAAAGCCACGGGGCGCGGCTATACAATCGTAAGTAAAACTGACATGACCATAGACAATTAAGCAAACTAGAACCATGGCTACTAACCTTAACCATAAAAAACCCATCACTCTACATTAGGGTAGTTCTGCGGAAACCTACCCCGCCGTCAATTACACCCCATCGATAATTATTCTACAGCATCTGTTTTTAATGACCAAGGGGT
>JADANM010006178.1:893914-906562 GCA_026213755.1 Eurema hecabe
TACACTCTAACACAGTGTATAGTGTGAGTATATGTTTAACACAATAATTTATTTACAAAAAAACATTTCACTATGAATTGTTTAGCAATTTTGTATCAGAATTTTAACCAAGCAATCATTATGAAATTATTTAAAGTATTCACGATAAATTTTTAACTAATTTAAAACATTAAATAAGTTGTTTATTAGTTTTTGTCAGTGAAAAGACGTTACGTTAAATGATTTTAATAACATACAAACCCATACACAATTTTATATGTTTAGGCACTTATTATATTTAGTATTATTTATAGGATAGTACATACTTGCGGCGTTTTTATTAAAAAATTAAACGCTCGTTTACAACGTATTTGTCATAAATCCTTCGTTTTCGATTTGATTGACATTGAGCGCCGAGATTCTTTTGTTTCGCGAATTTCCTACTAACACATTTCCATTGAAAGATGTATTGTGCGGCGTTAATTTTTATACATCCGTTGTATTTCCTATAATACCTTTGAGGGTTGTGAGAGGAATATAATGGTGGCTTATGTGACGTCACTAACATTTTTTTATGATTGAGAAAAAAAATAATAAAAAACTAACATTTATTTTACCAAACTAAGAGATCCGATTGCTTTAAAAAATATAGACTAGTAATTCCGATTTATATTAAGTTATTATAATCCCTTAGTTATGTTTACTATTATATGGGAACCGGATTGCTTATTCGACAATTTTCTCCCCGACATTTTTTTTCTATTTTATATGCTAACAAATTAAATATAAAAATATTTTACACACATTCACACATCAATAAAAAATCCTGTTACATTTATTACACTTAAAGATGAATCATACAATTACTAACCAATCTTTATAATCATCATACAAGGTTTAAGAAAACCGTTGAAATATTCAGTAAAATGACCCTGAAATGTAAATTTAATTCGTGATCTATTACCGAATTCCGTTTAACTGCGGGCTTGTTAGCCTGAATACTGTTGGAATTTTCCTTCAGTGTAGATATCATGCCAATAACTTGATAATTATTATAAGCAACGTATTAACGCTTAAATAACGTTATTGTGATAGTAGATTCGCCTTGGTTTTACCCGCTTATTTTTCGTTCCCAGGTGAATACCGAAGTAAAAAGTATACCATGTGTTAGTCCAGGATCTAAACTACATGTATGCCAAATTTCAGCTACATTAATACAGTAGTTTTGCGCTCTTAACCAATTAGATATATTTATTTGTATAATACATGTCGCAGAGTCACGTCGTAGTAGTTGTAGTGATGCCGAGATAGGTAATGATTGTTAGCTTCATGATGGTTATTATTTCTTAGGTTCTCAAAGTATCATAATAACGGTGTATATTCAGCTCGACTGAATTATCCGATATTTTTTTTACAATGCTGACGTTTTTTATAGCACCTGACAAATGCCCGACAATTTTTATAAGTTTTGAATTAAAACATTGTAATAAACCAAGGAGGTTCGACTAATTAACTAATATTACAATAGTTTTCACCATCTTAATTATTCTTTTCGTCCATCTCCTCCGATATACATTATTTACTAAAAAATCAATAATATTGCTTTTGCTCAAAATATACTTACTTGATAAGTACATATTGCAACATCAATTTTAATTGATTTAAACCATCTTCAAATTATAAAATCTCACTAGAAAAACAACGGTGTTTCCTTGTAGTATTCATAAACTAAATTCTTTAACCTTCTTCTTTAAGTCCAAGAATAACTAAAAAGAAGAAAAAAAAACACCAAATCTTGCAACCGATCTTTTCTTAATGGTCTTTAATAAACTGGTATAAATAAAACTGATTTTAATTTTTGGTTTAATATTCGTGCGCGCCGCGAACCGTTTCGAACGTGATTTTAATACATTGTTGTTTTAAATGATTGTTTTGTTGTTGTCGATTCTGTTTTGTGGATGCAGTGCGGTGCCCAATTACTATGAGTCGTATTCTGGGAAACCGATATCGGAAGAGGAGTATAAGGCACATGTCAAGAGGAATACGTCTTTGTAAGTGTAATTTTTTTTTTATAATAATGCTAACAACCATGTTAATTGTTCATAAGAATATATGTAGATTGATTTAGTAGTAATCTTTTTATAATTAATAAATAAATTATTTTAATTGACTCTTTATTAAATAATATAAGAAATTCTTGAAACGATAAGGAGAAATATTACAGATTTTACAGATTCATAAAAAGACATTCTATATCCTGAGGTTTAATTAATATTAAGTCTGTTGGTACAATAATTTAATTTAGGTTCAAATAATGTAATTCAATGAATTAATTCAAATACTATAAATTGTGTCTTACGAAGCAGGTGTCTTAAAACAAAATTTATTAGTTAGATATATCTATAACCCTTCATTTCTCAAAACTATTACTTAACAAGATAAAGTAAAAAAACTAAAACCCAACTACGACAAAAAACGACGCTGAAAAAGTATAAAAGTACCCCATGAATACAGGTAAAGTCACAAGCAAATGCTAGTAATATATATATATTCGAAATGTACAAGTGAAGCGCTTTAAAATGATACCAAACACGGCATATCTAGCTTAAATTTATTTTTTTACTCTGTATATTTTGTCCGCTAGAGGGCGCCACATTGAATTTGGTGAAAATCTATATAGCCTATAACCAGCGGACAATTAAGACGCTTCTAATGATATGTCATTTGTCGAATTCTGATTAGTGGTTTAGAAGTTACGAGGGAACAGATGAACATACATACATACATAGCCTGTCAAAATCATAACCCTCCTTTGGCTTTGCCGTAGTCGGGTAAAAAGTATATCTGTTAATCTATTACGCTACGTGGAAACCGTTGAATCGATATTGATGATATTTTAGTACGGACATTATAACATACAGTACTTAATATATTAAGTAAAAATGTAGTTCTAAAATGGCTATACTTTTATTGACCATATTTATAGCATCGAGGTGATAAGATAATGAATGAATTCGTTTAAAAATAAGTTTGTGAGCAACTAGGTCAAGTTATTTTTAAAATTGTTTTAATACTACTTTCAATTTAAGTTATTATCGGCATTGAACTTAGAGATTTTACTAATGATAATTTTAATAATAATTTTAACAATAAAAACCGTATTTTTCTATAGTTATATATATAAATGCCATCAAGAAGGGACTCTCCGCTAACTCGTCTTTAAAAATAATAAAATTTAAAGGATTTTAGAAACAAAATGTATACCTAAAGCAAAATAAAAACTCCAAAGCGCCACTTATTGTGTACGAATTAAATATTAAGTTACAGAATTAGTATCGTCATAAATATTATAATTTATTATTAATTAACGAACGTAGTTTCCATGTTCTTTCGACCGCGGTCATTGAACCCCTTTTTTGTTGGATGATTTTTGCACTAACACACTTGTAATTCACACCTCGTTGGTCAGTGATTAAACCCATTATGTTATCTATACTAATAAATAAAGCTGAAGAGTTTGTTTGTTTGTTTGAACGCGCTAATCTCAGGATCTACTGGTTCGAATTGAAAAATTCTATTTTTATTGAATTGACCATTTATCGAGGAAGGCTTTAGGCTACATAACATCACGCTGCGACTAATAGAAGCGAGGATATAATGGAAAATATGGAAAAAACGGGGAAAATAATTCATCTTTGAGGGCTTCCTTTGCGTGCGCTGCGAAAACGGTTCAAGATACAAAAATAATATGTATGAAAGAATTATTCCTCTTTAAATGAACTTAAAAAAACTCCGCGACAGTATATGTGTATCTTCTAAGATTGACTCACTATAACATAATAATAGAAATTGATCCGACGGGGACGAAGTCGCGAGCAACAGCTATTATTAAATATTGCTTTTCAGTCATATGATATTATGTGATATGATGAGGGAACACTTCATAGTAAATAAGTGAATGAAAAAAAAATTTTTATGTACAAAACTATGTTATTAATTCGCAATAAGATAAATAAACATATTTATTTTAAATATATTAAATCTCTTAAGATTACTAGGATTTTATTAATATAGTGGATAGGATACATTATTTTTACAGTTGGAGTCCAACTTTTAAATTATTAATTGAGATAAAACAAGTAGCACTTCACTAAGTCAAAGTCAAAAGTATCTTTATTCAACTAATAATAAATAAATAAATAAATAATAAATATTTTCAGGACATTTATACACAGCGCCATCTAGTTCCAAGCTAAGCAGAAAGCTTGTGTTATGGCAACTAGATAACGGAATAAATTACATATGTAACATACTTTTCTTTTGTAAATACATACATTCAATACATAGCAACACCCTTAGCTACAAATATTAACATTTTTGAATAACCGGCATGAAACTCTGAAATTCTGATTGTTGTTCTGTCTAATTATTAAAATCTAACGGCTCGAGAGAGTGTTGTAACATTTAAAATTCAAGAAAAAAAGAATAAATGCTATCATCTGTATCCTTACCAGCTGGTGCACCAACGAGATAATACCTTGCAGTCCCGTAGAAGGTCGTCGTATCGATGGATCTTGCAACAATTTGAAGTATTTCCACATAGGCGCTACACACACACCCTTGTATAGGATGCTTCCTCCAGAATATAGTGAAGGTTTGCTTTTTTATTATATGTCTATAGACATTAAGTTAAATCATATAAAACAATAACTTTATAAAAAAAATATTTTATATAATAAAAAACATGCTTGACATACCTATATAGTTACTGTATTTTCATTAATCGTAGAGGTTTTTATGTAACTATTTTTTAGAACTACAGAAGATAATTATTTTTTAATTCGGTATTTAATTTCACACAAGATTCAGTTACTGCTAATTTTAGCCTTCCGCTTTCCCACCGACAAAACCCAGTTAATATAAGTGAAAGCTATATAAATCTGTAGATTCATATTTTTTTCATTCCTATGGTACATATTCTCATTATATTAGTTCTCTATTATCATCCTTACCTTGCCTCAGAGGTCAAGGTAAGAATTTATTGGTAAGATATGCATAAATTAGACGAATACCAAGAGTTTGACTTATACCATTTTGCAAAGGCTTTGAGCCTAAGCTTACAAAGAGTGGTGACTCCTTACCCCTGGCGCGCGCTGTCCGCACCCACCTGCTGCCCGAGGGCCACGTGCCCGACGCGCGCCTCACGCAGATGTTGGCTCACTACCTCGTCTTCTTCACCGGAGACTTCGTGTCTTTGCATGACACTGGTGAGTGATTTCAACTGACTCATAATTTTATTCCTTAATCTATACTAATATCTTAAACAAGTGTGTTTATAAAGAGAGTAATCGCGGGACCTTCTGGATCGATTTTAAAAATTCTTTCACGAAAAGAAAGCCATATGATTTCTGAAACCTAAAAATAAAAAGGCTTTTACCGAACCGGAGAAAAATGGTCGTATGAAAGCGTTTTTTACGAACGCTGCCTTAATTATGAAATACTCGTATATAGTTTCGAGTTCCAACCCGGGTCAGCTAGTTTGTTTATAAAGTTACCAGGGAATTACCGTACCAAAATACAGGTATGATAAATTCAGTAATGTTCAATCTATCAATTCAACATCTTCAACAATTCAAAATTCCTTTTCCGACGTAAAAAAAAGTGTCTAGAATTTTATAAATATTAATGACTGGTACAAGTATGCATAAAATATTTTTTGCTCATAAGAATGATTTACAATGTAAATAAGAGTAATTTGAGCAGGAAATAATTTTAATTAAAACGTATCACTGTAATACTAGCTTGTACTTTTTGTAATGGTAATTATTAATTAGTTATTGCGCATGTTTGAATAATTTTAAAAGATCCAGTCTCGAACCTGTTCACTAAAAAATATTAATTTAATAATTTATTTAAATGCCGACCAAGTTTTATGGGTACACCAGTTGACTTTTTGATTTCTTAATTATAAAAAGTCTGCGAAAAAAGGAGGAGGTTTCTCAATTAGACCGTTTACGAGTACATGCTTTTTTATATATCGTTCGTGCATAATAAGTATAATAATTAATAAGTAATATAAGTTTGTTGTTTATGGACCGATTTCGATGATTTTTTGTTGGAAAAATGATATTTTACAGGTCCTACTGTTAGGACATCAGGATCTGATGATGGTGGATTAGAGAAATTGATAGGAACTTTCAAAAATCAAAGGAGCAACTAGTGCGTTTACAAGTTTTTTATTAAGTATATCACTATTACTTAATAAGTCTGGGCACTGATGCCCAGATAGATCTGAATCTAGCCCATACTCGATGGAGACGACATATTCGAAGGAACTCCTCAAAGATTCACAGCAGCTATCTTAAGTTGGAGTTTGATTCATTTGTATTTACAAGGACTTTATACTGTGATAGTACACATAAGGAGTCTGATGATGAAGACTACTATATTTAGTCAATTAAATAAACTATAAATGGAGTGATAGGTGAAAAAATATTGCAGTGAACTATATAATCTGGAAGCCGTACTGCTGCCTCGAGAAAGGTAAGTCTGACCGCGCGTGTGTCCCCAACGCGGTGCCGCGCGCCGACCCGCTGCACCGCTTCAGCGACGTGCGATGCTTCAACATGACGCGCCCGGAGTCCTTCCAGTCCGTGGGCTGCTTGCCGAACACCACTCTGCCGGAGAGGGTGAGTATCTAGTGCTACATAGGTGTAAACATACGTACTGCGTAGGTGTAAACATACGTATAAGTAGCGGAACGAATCTTTAGCGCTAAAGTTAAACGAAACCTGCGTAGAAGTCAAAAATAAGGTATCGAGGTAGCGGCGCGGCGCGCGGGGACATGATCGTCGAGTGCGCGAGCGTTGATTGGTTGTCCCAGTCGTGTTGTCTTTCTCGCACCAATAAGACAATTACGAGCGCGATACTACCGATGCGCAGCTATTCTCGTCCAGCGCTAAACATCCGTGTCGCGACCGTACCTACATAGGAAAAATACGTAGCTAGACAATTACATACACAAATAGTGATGTTACTAAATATTTGATTCAAATTGAATAAATAACTTCAAGTATATTGTATAATACTTGAAAATTATATCCTCTAATATTATATTACAAAAATAATTTATATGAAATTTACATTACATTGTTTATTTTATATTAGAAAATTACTTTTACTAATTGTCATATTACAATATAATTTACAAAAAACAATTAACAATACAATATTGATATGAAATATGTTGTATTATTAAAAATAACTGGAACTGACTGGAATTTCATTCCTCCCTTTTTAAAGTTAGTTACTTTCAAAACGACTCCTAAACAGGTATAATTTAAAAATTATCTATACTCCTGGACCGATTATCATAAAATTTTGTACACAAATCTTGGAGGTATCAAAATGAACACATGCTTTTATTTTCGATATTGATTTCTTTGACTTAATGCGAGCGAAGCCACGGGCAAAGCTAGAAGCAACAATCAAAACATTAAAAGAAAAGGTTTACTTATACTAGTCTTAACAAAGACTGATTACACTTCTACATTGTGTTGAAACTATTAGTGTATAATTTAATAACGATACGGTTACAAGTAATTGTTTTAATAACACAAAATATTTCAACGCCCTGTTAAATACTTACCTTGGAACACTTTCTACAAATCCTCACTTAAATATATCAAGGTTCTTTTCGTACGTGATTCACACATTTTTTATATTATATGTATGTACATGATACATTTCCTTGCTTACAACTGTGGAATTTACCTTCAATTTATACAAATCGTAATAAAAAAACGACTTTAACAATTAATATTAAAAATTCAAAAGTATTTCTATGTCTGTTACTCAAGCAATAGTTTACTTTACAAGTTTTAATTTTAATAGTTAAAAAACTTGCCTATATATTTTCTAAAGCTTAGACCTAGCATATAATATACAACTTCTCGGTATTGACCCATTGAACCGTAAATTCCAGTCGACGATTATTGGTTCAAAGAAAGGGATCATTCATCGCTCCTTCTTTGTCACATAAAAGCAATCTTCTTAAATTAATATATTAAAAAAACCGCATCAAAACATTTGCGTAGTTTATAGTAGAGACATACAAGACTGTGACATACTATTGAGTGATCTTTTGTTCAACTAGATTATAACATCGACACCAGCATTCGACCTCTCCCATATTTACGGCAACAGTATGCGAGCCTTGAACGAAAAAGGCAGACTCTTTCAAGGAGGGTTGCTCAAATATGAGGTCGAGAATGGGAAAATATGGCCGCCCAGTGCTAAAGGGCCGAGCCTCTGTTACGCTAACCAACGGCCGAGAGAAACCAGGTGTCATGATATGCGTAAGTTATATTCTATGTATGGTTACTCAGTGTTTTAATTAAATTACAGAGCGTAGTGTAACATTTCGTTAAATCATTTGTTAATTTTCTGTCACTGCACATGTAGTTGCACGCATCAAGCGAAAGCACTGATTTGTACTTTTGAGAATGCTTGATATATGAATGTAAAAATATGTAGTTGAAACATTCAACGTTAAGCATTATGCCGCATAATACGCTCTAGTTCTATAATTGGAAAACGCTGACAATATTACTTCTATCTGCTACTCTATTTATCATAGAACAGAGATTTATCACAAGTAAAGTATGCTTTAATAATAGCTTTTATTACAATAGGTTTGGCTTTTACACTTTTTCGGGTTTCATTATTTGATATAAAATAGTTTTCTCTGTATTTTAATGATTACTAATGCCTTCATAAATGTTTCCTCATATCACGATCATTATGTACATTGAGCCATTTTACCATACATCTAAGGTCATTTTTTTTTTCTAAAATCCAGCGGAAGACGGTCCCAACAGTATCCTCGGTATAAACCTGATGTCGATCTGGACGTGGAGATACCACAACCTGATAGCCACGGCGCTGGGCGGCGTCAACCCGTGCTGGAGCGAAGACAGGATATTCTTCACAACACGAGAAATAGTCATCGCCACCATGATGCAGATCTCCTTCTACGAGATGCTTCCCGCGCTGATGGGTGAGTTGGTACACAGAAACAAACAAAAAATACTCCTATATCATTCAAAATTATACCTGGTCAAAGTATTTCACAGATAGAAGGGGTTATATCAAAGATAGACCGACGACATTCAGGAGCTACAAATAGTTGGATTGGAAATAACGATATAAGATTTTGATAAAAAAATCCTGAAAATTTTAATTTGTATTTGTCCCTTACTAATGATATGGTATAAATAGTACCCTAGGGTATTACTATAAGATTTTTTTTCTATTAATCTGTTACTTAATTTACCGTATTGAAATCATTTCATACACTTTTTAATGTACTGAAATAAATTTTGAGTTATCTTTTAATAAAAAAAATTACGATTTCAGGTCGCGATAATCTCGTACAAGAAGGAGTTCTATCTCCTGATCCCGGTTTTAGAGACATTTACAACGCCAATTTGGGACCTCAAATCTCTTTAGAGTTTCCCTTTGTTTGGAGATGGACTCATACAATACAGGAGGGGAATATCAAGTATATATTTTTAAGCTCGGTTGAGTTATTTAGGAATGTTGTTGTAGATGTAATCTTGTGAACTTATAGTACGATTAACAACCAACTCACATATATAGTAAGCCTTTTTAAATATCATCAGCGCGATTCAGAAATCGACGTATTAGTTGTCGCTACAGTTATGTAAAATGGGCCTCCCATTTACCGAAAAAAAACTTAATGATATCTTTGATAATATACCACTACTTTCGGTTTTTGTAATAAAGATAGCCTAATTTAGAAACTGAAGTCAACAGTCAAATAAAAAAAAAATACAATGAAAGCTATTATTCGGGCTGAAAATAACATAAAAGCTTTGATTACAACTCCAAAATATAAAATAAAAGCTTTTATTAGAGTCGAAATAAAATAAAAGCTTGCATAAAACAGGATGTACGACTCGCAAGGGTTCCACCTGAAGGACACACAGGTTGTGAACATGACGCTTCGGACGGGCTTCCTCGTCGATAACATCGATGCTATAGCGCAGGGCGCTATTCGACAGCCTACCGCTAAATTCGATCATATTGTTGATCGAGATGTAAGTATAAATTAGAGATGGGCCGAGTACTCGGTTGATACTCGGTACTCTGCATACTCGGCGGGTTTTGTAATACTCGTACTCGGCCGAATAACTCGGTTAGACTTTGTTATTTAATAATGAGTATACTTAGTTTAGTAAGAAATATATTTAGGTAGATGTAATTAAAATAACGGTGTTAACAAACCTTTTTAATTATTTTTATAAAATGGAGTTATGACGCGTAACGTGATGTGTGAATGTTTGTACTTGTTTATTCGTGCGAAATTGGAATTTGATAGAACAGAGTTACTCGGCCGAGTAGTCGGTAGAAAAAAAATGAGCCGAGTAAAACTCGGTACTCGTTACTTGGCAAAATTGTCACTCGGCGCCTCTCTAGTATAAATAAATCTTTTATTTTTTTATCAAAGTAAGAGAAAAAATATAAACTAATATAATAATATTCTTTGAACATATTTTACTATGCAAGTCTAGTCTATCTGAATATCCATATAGCCAAAATCATTCAGTAGCTATTACCCGAAAGAACAATAAACATGCTTATAAGTCACACATTTATTTATTTATTTATTTATTTATTTATTTATAAAAGGGTCGCCAACATGACATACATTAAAAACATATAGGCATATTACAATTTAAGATTTTTCGTTTCATATAATGTCGCCATACTTACTGGCGTCCACAACATGCACGGAATTAAAAATTTTACATAAAAGGGTAACATAAAACATTATATACATTATTTATAAATATTAGAAAGATGATCAAATAAGCCTCTGCGAAATTCGCCAGCACCATCACAGTTAATGTCTACAAGTTCACTACATAAGTTAATGACTTGACACATCCTCGCAACGGGCGAATTAGCCCCGAGGACAGTCCTTGAAAGAGGTGGGCACAGTGGGGTTATTCTGTATCTGGGACATCTAGCTGGTGCACGGAATGCATTTAAGCTCAAAAACTCTTTTTGTTATAGTTGTAAGCCGTGCTCGTGTTTCTTTTTCTATCTCTCTCTTTATGATTCGTCTTTACAATTAAAAAAATTAAATTTTATTACATATCTTTCACTAATTAATCGAAAGCAACGTCGTTTCATTCGGGTGTCCCTTGATACCTCTAATTTTTTTACTGTTTTTAGATAGCCGAAGTGGTGTTAGGCCCACACCAGCGGGCAGCTGACGTGTTTACAAACGACTTGGCCAAAAACCGCTATTTCCTGTTTCCGTCTTATATTAAATACAGAGAATACTGTTTTGGAAAGAAAATTAGGAGTTTCAGCGACTTGCTCGACGCTATTGATCCTGAGGTTAGACAAATATAATTATTATTTATTAATTATATATTAATTTATTTTGTAATTTATTTTTTGGTCATAAAATGAGAAAATGACATAGTCTAAAGAAGTCTTAAAAAACTTGAAGATACGTGATTTATTCCTCAAATTATAGTTAAGAGTTTGTAGATTTAAAACTTACCTATCATTTTAAAGTTCATTCCGTTTATTGATTTTATATTTAATCTATCTAAGTATATGTAAGTCTTTCAAAGCTACTCACAGCAAAACTGTTTTAAGCAAAACAGACAACTTTTGTTTGTTCTTTATAGAGACTTGAAGTTATCAGAGAGAAATACAAATCGGTACATGACATAGACCTCATAGTGGGTTTGTGGATGGAAAAGCATATCCCGGGAGGATCCGTGCCCGGGACCTTCTACTGTGTGGTCGTACAGCAACTGATCAGATCCATCGCGTCCGATAGACATTGGTATGAGAGACCGAACCGCCCTAACGCCTTTACTTTGGGTAAGTTTCGACATGTATTGCTATTGGCTATGTGCTGCGAAAGCTGTCAAATATAAATAAAAACAAAGATTAAAATAGTATTGTTGACGTTATTTAAGTGCAATTTATTCAATAGTTCTAGTGTAAAATTAATCTATCTATACATATAATAAAAACGTAACGAGTCGCTGTCTGTACATCGAAGAAATATGAGAAAAATATTATAGGAGACCTTTATTAAAGCAATAGAACCCAAAACAATGATTTTTGGAATTTTTGTCTGTTTGTTTGTGCACGCTAATCTCAGAAACGGCTTATCCTATCTATATTCAATTATATATTGTGGTAAGCTTCCCTTAACACTTAATGTTTAATTCATGTCAATCGGTTGATAAATAAAAAGTTATGGCAATTTAAAGAATCACGTTCAACTTGCTGAACGTTTGTTTGCGCGGGTTGGTCAAAGTTCATATGAAAGTCCACGCAGACGGAGTCGCGGGCAGCAGCTAGTATAATAATAAAATCCGTAATGTGTAATAGTTTCAAAGCCGGTTTTTATAACATTTTATAGAGCAGTTATTAGAAATCCGCAAAGCTACGATTGCCGGGTTCCTGTGTAGTGTCGCGGACTCCATCACCGAGGTTCAGCCGCGCGCCTTCTACAGGGCCGGGCCCGGGTGAGAGCTATTATTACCAAAATGTTTTATTGCTAGCTTTTATTATGACTTAATGTTTTAATGTTAGCTTTCATTATTACTTAAT
>JADANM010006178.1:915686-929740 GCA_026213755.1 Eurema hecabe
TTTTTAATTAAAAACTTATAATTCCAATCCTAGTGTAAACACATGCAACTAGCCAATTACATATACTAATCGTGTTACTAATCATTTTAAAATATTCATACATAGCTAATTACTCGCGAAAATTGGTTATTTTACATAAAATTTACAAACTCATAATATTACAAAATACGTGTAAACATTAAATTTACGTAAAATGTTCCATTTATATGTAAGAGGGCAACTAGCGGAGTTGTTCTCTTACATACCTAATATAACAAATGCAAAGATATCTACTCATATATATTATATAATATGATAAACGAAAAGGAAATAAATTTAGAACTTTTTTAATGTCCGTTGAAGATCAAAATCAAAATCATGTACTAGGTACTAGATACTCAATTTATTTAGTTCGTACTTCGTCTGAGTCGTCTATCTCTTAAAAATAAAAAAGGAAATTGGAAATATTGCTCCACTAAACAGCAAATGTAACAATTTTGATACATTTCCCTTGTTTCGTTTGTTTGTTAATATCAAATAGCAATTAAAAAAAAAACAAAAACGGTACCCACTTAAAGAACATTACAAGGATTAAAAATACAGTGCGCTAGTCTTAACAGAATTCACCTATAAATTGTTATGAAACTATCAGTGTACAATTTAATAACGATACGCTTACAAGTAATTGTTTCAATAACACAAAATATTTCAACGCCCTGTTAAATACTTACCTTGGAACGCTTTCTACAAATCCTCACTTAAATATATCAAGGTTCTTTTCGTACGTGATTCACATATTTTTTTATATTATATGTACATGATATATTATTTCCTTGCTTACAACTGTGGAATTTACCTTCAATTTATACAAATTGTAATAAAAAATTAAGAGTACAAAAACTTCTTTAACAATTAATATTTAAAATTCAAAAGTTACTCATGCCTTCTCGCCTAAACCACAAGACGACACAAGAGACATAGGTTACTTTACAAGTTTTAATTTTAATTGTTAAAAAACTTGCTTAAACAGTATGTTACAAAACAAGTGTCCGAACCGAAAACCCCTAACTATGTACTGGTAGTGGGTCCTTATTTTGCTATCATTTTCAAAAATTAACATTATTATTTTTTCCAAACAAAACAAAATAAACTATGTAAAATTGCAAAACTTACACGGCAACACTGTCGCATTCTCGTGCTCTGTTAGCTATAGTGTCGATAGGGTCTACGAACCGTACGTGAGTTGCCAGCGTTTATGAATTTCCTTGAATTTTTGTAAATTTTTTACTAGAAACATAATCTTTAAAACTTTATTGCATTGTTATTTTTAGACATATATATTTCATTTTGTTTTATTTAAAAAGATTTTTAGATACAGAATATTACCCTTCAGGATCGACTCATGTTTAGTAACACACTGTATGTTTTCTAAAGCCTAGACCTAGTATGTAATATGATATTGACCCATTGAGCCCTAAATTCCAGTCAGTAGTCCGACTGGTCAACGATTATTTGTTCAAGGAATTTGTTCAAAAAGAGCAATCTTCTTAAATCGAATCTGGACTGTGACATACTATTTAGTGATCTTTTATTCAACTAGATTATAACATCGACACCAGCGTTCGACCTCTCCCATATTTACGGCAACAGTATGCGAGCTTTAAACGAAAAAGGCAGACTCTTTCAAGGAGGGTTGCTCAAATATGAGGTCGAGAATGGGAAAATATGGCCGCCCAGCGCTAAAGGGCCGAGCCTCTGTTACGCTAACCAAAGGCCGAGAGAAACCAGGTGTCATGATATGCGTAAGTTATATTCTATGTATACTTATATTCTATGGTTACTCAGTGTTTAAATTATATTAAATTACAATAGTGCAACATTTTGATCAATAACAAATTAAAGAAAAAACATTTGTTAATTTTCTGTCACTGCACATGTAATTGCACGCATCAAGCGAAAGCACTGATTTGTACTTTTGAGAATGCTTGATATATGAATGTAAAAAGATGTAGTTAAAACATTGAACGCTAATCTGTCTAATTTATCATGGAAATTTTCAGCAAATAATGATAACACAAGAAGTAAACTTTGCTTTAATAATTAATACCTAGCTTTTATTATATTACTTTTATTTATAACATTTTAAAGCTGTGTTAGGAACTACGATTTGGGATTAATCAATCACACTTTGGATTTCATTATTTAATATAAAATAGTTTTCTCTGTATTTTGACAATTACTACTGCCATCATAAATTTTTCCTCATATAATGATCATTATAATGATCGTGATATGTACATTGAGTCATTTTACCATACATCATCATTTCATCATCATCATCAGCGGAAGACGGTCCCAACAGTATTCTCGGTATAAACCTGATGTCGATCTGGACGTGGAGGTACCACAACCTGATAGCCACGGCGCTGGGTGGCATCAACCCGTGCTGGAGCGAAGACAGGATATTCTTCACAACACGAGAAATAGTCATCGCCACCATGATGCAGATCTCCTTCTACGAGATGCTTCCCGCGCTGATGGGTAAGGTGATACACAGAAACAAACAAAAAATACTCCTATATCATTCAAAATTATACCTGGTCAAAGTATTTCACAGATAGAAGGGGTTATATCAAAGATAGACTGACGATATTCAGGAGCTACAAATAATTGGATTGGAAATAACGATATAAGATTTTGATAAAAAAATCCTGAAAATTTTAATTGGTATATGTACCGTTACTATTGCTACGGTATAAATAGTACCCTAGGGTATTACTATAAGATTTTTTTCTATTAATCTCTTACTTAAATTATTGAAAACATTTAATACACTTTTTAATGTACTGAAATAAATTTTGAGTTATCTATTAATAAAAAAAATAACGATTTCAGGTCGCGATAATCTCGTACAAGAAGGAGTTCTATCTCCTGATCCCGGTTTTAGAGACATTTACAACGCCAATTTGGGACCTCAAATCTCTTTAGAGTTTCCCTTTGTTTGGAGATGGACTCATACAATACAGGAGGGGAACATCAAGTATGTATATATTTTTATGCTGGGTTGAGTTATTTAGGAATGTTGTTGTAGATGTAATCTTGTGAACTTAAAGGAGGATTATCAACTAACTCATATATATATAGTAAGCCTTGTTAAATATCATCAGCGCGATTCAGAAATCGACGTATTAGTCTTAAAAATGGGCCTCCCATATACCGGAAAAAACTTAATGATATCTTTGATAAAATGCCATTACTTCCGGTTTTTGTAATTAAGCTAGCACAATAAAGACGTCAAGGTATTACCATTTACAATATAAAAACAGAAACTGAAGTCAATAAATAAATAAGAAAAAATATAATAAAAGCTTTTATTCATGACGAAAATAAAATAAAAGCTTTGATTACAACTCTAAAACATAAAATTAAAAGCTTGCATAAAACAGGATGTACGACTCGCAAGGGTTCCACCTGAAGGACACACAGGTTGTGAACATGACGCTGCGGACGGGCTTCCTCGTCGATAACATCGATGCTATAACGCAGGGCGCTATTCGACAGCCTACCGCTAAATTCGATCATATTGTTGATCGTGACGTAAGTATAAATTAATCTTTTATTTTTTTATCAAAGTAAGAGAAAAAATATAAACTAATATAATTATAATCTTTGAACATATTTTACTAAGCAAGTTTAGTCTATCTGAATGTCCGCCTAGCCAAAATCATTCAGCAGCTATTACCCGAAAGAGCAACAAACATGCTTATAAGTCACACATTTAAGCAAAAAAAAGGCCAAAAGTTGCAACGACACTTTTTGCTATAGTTGTAAGCCGTGCTTGTGTTTCTCTGTCTATCTCTCTAAATCTTCAGAAAGTCTACATGGTGCCTACCTCCGGTTCCGGAACTAACCCGGCGAGAAGAACCGGCGTAAGAAACTCGCACGGGTCCCATACTTTTTACCAAAAAACTCTTTTCTCTTTATGTTTCGTCTTTACAATTAAAAAAGTTAAATTTTATTACATATCTTTTACTAATTAATCGAAAGGAACGTCGTTTTATTGGGTGTGATACCCCTCATTTTTTTACTGTTTTTAGATAGCCGAAGTGGTGCTAGGCCCACACCAGCGGGCAGCTGACGTGTTCACAAATGACTTGGCCAAAAACCGCTATTTCCTGTTTCCGTCTTATATTAAATACAGAGAATACTGTTTTGGAAAAAAAATTAGGAGTTTCAGCGATTTGCTCGATGCTATTGAGCCTGAGGTTAGACAGATGTATTATATTACTTATATTTGATTACTTATATATTAATTACGCTATGGGATTAAATTGTTGGTTATATAAAGGAAAAAACGACATATAGCAATTCAAAAACCTAACCAACTCAACTATACTTCAAATTTTAGTTAAGACTAGCTGTGCCAGCGACTTCACCCGCGTAGAAAAGTGATTTTGGGCAGCATTTTTGAAAATGCCTAACTCGCGCCAACAAACGTTCAGCAAGTTCAACGTAATTCTTTAAATTGCCATAACTATTTTATTTATCACCCGATTGACATGAATTAAACACTAAATGTTAAGTTAAGCTTACCACAACATATAATTGAAAACCATCTAGATAAGATAAGCCGTTTCTGAGTTAAGCGTGCTTTGTGCAAACAGACAAACAGACAAAATTTTCAAAAATCATTGTTTTGGGTTCTATTGCGTTAATAAAGGTCTCATATAACATTTTTTCTCATATATCTTCCATGTACAGACAGAGATTCGTTACATTTTTATTATATGTATAGATTTTATAGATTTAAAAATTCCCTATCATTTTAAATTTAATGTTTCATTGATTTTATATTAAAATCTATCTAACTGCAAGTCTGTAAGTCTGTTAAACAAAATAGACAACATTTTTAACAAGCTTTTATCTAACTTCACTTGCATGATTTTTGTATGTTTGTTTGTTGTTTACAAATCTTGTAAGGAAGATTTGAACCACTTTTGAAGATGTATCTGTATATATGGAGCTGATCTGACGAAGAGTTGGAAGATGCCCATAGTACAACCAACCAAAATACTTTAAAAGCTTGTTTTTGGAATACTTTTAATAGCTACTAATTATTTTTTGTTTGTAGAGACTAGAAGTTATCAGAGAGAAATACAAATCGGTACATGACATAGACCTCATAGTGGGTTTGTGGATGGAAAAGCATATCCCGGGAGGATCCGTGCCCGGGACCTTCTACTGTGTGGTCGTACAGCAACTGATCAGATCCATCGCGTCTGATAGACATTGGTATGAGAGACCGAATCGCCCTAATGCCTTTACTTTGGGTAAGTTTCGACATGTATTGCTATTGGCTATGTGCTGCGAAAGCTGTCAAATATAAATAAAAACAAAGATTAAAATAGTATTGTTGACGTTATTTAAGTGCAATTTATTCAATAGTTCCAGTGTAAAATGAATCTATCTATACAAATAATAAAAACGTAACGAGTCGCTGTCTGTACATCGAAGAAATATGAGAAGAAATATTATAGGAGACCTTTATTAAAGCAATAGAACCCAAAACAATGATTTTTGGAATTTTTGTCTGTTTGTCTGTTTGTTTGTGCACGCTAATCTCAGAAACGGCTTATCCTATCTATATTCAATTACATATTGTGGTAAGCTTCCCTTAACACTTAGTGTTTAATTCATGTCAATCGGTTGATAAATAAAAAAGTTATGGCATTTTAAAGAATCACGTTCAACTTGCTGAACGTTTGTTTGCGCGGGTTGGTCAAAGTTCATATGAAAGTCCACGCAGACGGAGTCGCGGGCAGCAGCTAGTATAATAATAAAATCCATAATGTGTAATAGTTTCAAAGGTTTTTATTACATTTTATAGAGCAGTTACTGGAAATCCGCAAAGCGACGATCGCCGGGTTCCTGTGTAGTGTCGCGGACTCCATCACCGAGGTACAGCCGCGCGCCTTCTACAGGGCCGGGCCCGGGTGAGCGCTTTTATTATTACTACATTTGTGTAATGCTAGCTTTTTTTGTTATTAAATTTGTGTAATGCTAGCTTTTATTGTTATTATATTTGTGTAACGCTAGCTTTTATTGTTACTAAATATCTGTAATGCAAGCTTTTATTACAACTAGTGAAAGTTATGCCTGGCGGTTGTAAGGGTAAATGTTGTACCATTTTCTTGGTTTATAAATCAAGAAAAAATTATGTTTTTTATGTCAAAAAAAAAACAAACAAAACATTTAGAATTCATTTCTTGTTAAATATCAATAATACACTTCAGTTTTAATTTATTTAAAGTCTATTTTTTTCATTATTCTCCTCTATAAATGTAATTCAATATATTAATTTAATATTTCAGAAACGAGATGTGTAATTGTGATCAGATCGTGAAGCCCGACATGTGGGCGTGGCGCGACCCCACGTGTGGTGCTAGACCTTATGATTTAAAACAATGAGACAAGCCTATGTGATAAACCATTTATAAGGAAAATGTATTAAAAATATAATGTCAGAAATGGTACTGAAAGCAAACGACAAAATACATTCTTAATAAAGATTGTGATGCGATTTGTGTTTTTCTTTTTTTTAAATTTGAAAATTTGTGTGTATTAACCTGAAATATTATTTTATATGTGGAGTGCTTTTTGTATGTTTTTATAAAGTTTTGATATGAATCGTGTTTTTCATAGCCCAATATTTTTTTAACTATTTGTACGTCGATCTGTGTGTAACCCCTAAAATAAAATATTTTTTTCTTTTATAAATAAAAAATCCATCCATCAATCCACCATATTACAAAGTCGAAAACGTAACTATAGTTTTTCTTATCCACTAACTTACTTAAAAATTCGACTATAAATTTAAAAATCACTTCCAAGATTCTCATTTAAGAATTTAAAACTGAAAAATAATTAGCAACTACCCTCGTCCCATAGAATCACAGAGCAGTAAACAGTCTGTGTTGACAGAGACATAATCTCCCGGCAACAGCGCAATATTTCTTCGCGCGCTTTTCATACTTCGACTGATCCTCTCTGAATGGCGACTGCTCTGCGGTTATTACGTGTGTACAGGGATCAGATCGGTGCTATATTGAAAGCTTTTCGAATTTGTTTCATTCAAATAAGTACGTAAGTATTAAACTATACTTAAAATTTCAATTAAAGTATACTTCAGTTTTATTTATTTAAATAAAAAAGCGAAAAACTATCAGTTTCTCGCCGGTTCTTCTCTGAAGAAACTGCCTTCCGAACCAGTGGTAAATATGTAGCCTAGTTAAATAAAGATATGTTTAACTATGACATTGACTTAAAAAAAATGCACATTTATAAAACTTACAATATGACAAATCCATAATCTATTTGAATTTCTATTTCCTCTAGTAAATTTTTATCACACGAAAAACAATAATTATATATGACAAAAAGACAGTCACTTCAACTTCACCAAACAAATAATAAGACTATTCTATAAGGTAGACTTCGGTTCCTTAAAACGATCTGTAGATAAAGACAAATATTTGTCAGCTCACAGCACGCACAAATAGGTTTACATTTGTTGCCCTGACCTTACGTGATCGGAATATTTCGATGCACTCGTTTATTTCTTACTAGCTGTTGCTCGCGACTTCGTCCCCGTTGATTAGTTTTTCCATTATTTCATCGCTCCTATTAGTCGCATCGTGATGTTATGTAGACTATAGCCTTCCTCGATAAATAGTCTATTCAATAAAAAAAGAATTTTTCAAATCGAACCAGTAGATCCTGAGATTAGCGCGTTCAAACAAACAAACAAACAAACAAACTCTTCAGCTTTATATATTAGTATATAGATAAAACTTCTTTCATATAAATAACATTCCTAGTTCCGATTAACTAAATAACTTATATACGAATAACATTGTCTTCACATAGTGTAAATCAAAGTTCTTTGTCTGTCCCTATGTATGCTTAAATTGTTAAAACTATGCCACCGATTTTCATGGGTTTTTTTATCAGATAGTGATATAAGATGAAAGTCTAGTCTAGTGTATACATGCCAAAGGCCACCGCTATTATCCAGGAGTGTTCACGGGTGGCAATGACCATTCTCTTTCAAATAGCTTGCCTTTTTTATAAAAAAAAGATTGCTGAATTAATAAGGAGATCTAAATGCTATTCTTAATTACAATAGTGTTACACCAAAGGTAATATAATATTAATATAGAAAAACACTAGTAATATATTTGTCATAATTACTGTTTCAATAAATAGTAGCTACATAATTGGTTGAAAATTCAACAAAGAATTTTAAAGTCTGATGCTCATTAAAGGTTATGTAAATATAAAATTATGAAATAGTGTCCTTTCATCGAGATTAATACTACGTAGTGACGTCCAACGGTGAAGCTGCGGGGTGCGACAGGGTGGAATTGAATACGTCATTTATGTTAATTTATTTTTTATATAAGATAAAACATCATCATCATTACATGGTATAAAATAAATTCGCTTTCTATATTTGTCCCTATGTATGCTTAAATCTTAAAAACTGGTAAACCGATTTTGATGAAGGTTTTTTTGTCAGACAGAGTGATTCAAGAGGATAGTTTTTGTGTAGAATACATGCATCAATATAGATAAAAAAGTGGCTAGTTTAGAATAGAAATGATGTCAACACCTTACTCCTCAGATATTGCTATAAACTTCTTCTTTACAACAATTTTGCCAATGTCTAGAAAGTTAGATATATTTCTGGGTCGATATTTGTTTGAGCAACACGTCCAATACTGCTTTATATGAATCTCTACCTATTTTATTTTTTACTGTATTGTTTATTGAAAAATAAATATTTATCTTCTTATTATTCCCTTCCTGTACAAAGATATCATCAAGCATTGAAGCTGGGCTGTACTACGTCGCGTAAAACACGAATGATGAATTACAAAACGTCTTGTCCATATAATTTGTCGACTCGACTCAGGTGAATTGTATAATTAATAATTAAGATAAGTATGCCAGGATGCAATATAATTAATAATACATGTGTTTTGTTAATATAAATTAAAAGTATGAAATGCAGTTTTATATAGAAGTTACAATTCTTATTATCCGTTTGTGCACTTAAGTCCGATACCACATAACAGCAGATTGAAAAAAAAAATTACTAACATATTATTATTACAGCAAATAAAAAAGTTACCGATATAATAAACGTGAAAGTGTGTTCCCTTTTTTACATAAAGAATCCTTAAAACAAAACACACAAGATAAATTTATCTGTAAAGGGCGGCCTTTACACTTGAAGTAATTTCTTTCAGGCAACGCAACCCATTTTAAATATTTTTTAGTTCAGCATTTCTGCGAGATCGAACGCATAAGTTACATTATTAGCAAGAAAACCCGAAAGCCACCATCATATTACACCATAAACAACGTCAGTTAAATTAATTTAATTAAACTTCCGGCAACAGAGTGTAATAACAACGATTAAATTTCAACAAAAACAAACAAAATCCGCTGCTGAAATAGAATTTAGAATTATTATGCAAATCGCGGCAAATCCCGCGAACAGAGATTATTGCGCTCCGTGAAATATATATTTATTAAAAATTTGTATTGCTGTATAAACTTAATGTTTAAAGAATTTTAACTAGCTGCTTACTTCGGTTTTATTTGTAAAACCAAGTCTGTCCAATGTCTAATTACTTTGTATGTTTCGACGGCAAAATACAAACCAGCATTGTAAACGAAAAATCTCAAAGTTAGAGACGCAATGGATTTGGATTTTTTCAAAATTTGCATATAGGTAGTCAAGACCCATAAACGTATCGATCTATGTGAGTAGACAAAATTGTCTACTATATAATGGCTTCACTTTGCGTGTTCCATTGCTGTTCTTGGTGCTATTATTATATGGTTTAATACACACTACAGTTAACCTCAGAGCACAACTAGTCTACTCGCAAGTGTAAATGGCAAGAAATAAATGAAGCAAACAAAATGAACGATATCAAATGATCGGAAACACTTATCGTACTACAGTCCAGTGGACAATCACACCCTGTTACACGGACCGGTACGCATTGCTACTGAATTCTGACAGCCTGAAACATTATAAGTGTTTAAATATTTAATGCACTATGAATATACTTATATTATAAATATTAGTATAAATTCTTATAAAGGGTAAATAAATAAATAAATAAATACTTCGTAATTAAGGAAAATAAAATTGCTTCATATACTGGTAATATTAAATTATATGTTTGTAAAAAATTTAAAGGATAAAGTAAAACTGAAGGATCCGTAGATCTACGCGTGATTAAAAGTTACCTTCGTGAGAAAAGTTAATTATAAAATATCTATCTAATTAGGCAACATTTGGTCACATTTTTGATTCGTCATAGTGCTTGTTCACGTTGACTCGCGGGCGCGGGCGCGGTCACGAAATATCAAACACTTGAGTTTATATCCAAGTGTTCACGTACAAAACGCACGTGCGGTCTAAGTAGCGGGCAGGCTAGCGACCGACGCGCGCGGCCCGCTCGCGGCATTATCAAACGACTGAGACGTTTGTGTGTGTTCACGTCGAACTAGCGGTGGAGCGCGCGATTCACTCGCGACGTCAGGTAAGTTCAACCAGTTTGAACTTGTCGCTAGAAACGATAGCACCTTTCTTATTGAATCCAGTATGTAATCAAAACAGCGGACACTCATCCTGGTATATCCAAAAAATCTTGAAGGATGTTCTCTCAAATTACCATATAAAGTATGAAATTCACCATACCGTTCTCTTTCTTTATTAATTTCGTGCACGCCAATTCTAATTTTTAGCATCTCCCACTTTAGGTATGAATTTTCGGTTAAAAATAAAAGATCGTGGTCCATATTTACAACCTCTGACAATACGTCACACTCGCGCGAACGCCTGGCGGTTAATGTGAACACGAGCTCGCGACGTCTACCGCGCCTATTTCGCCACCGCGCCCGCGCGTTCCAACGTGAACAAGCACATAGTGTTATGAAATAGTGACCATTTATTTTAATTTCTACATTAGAAGAAAAAAGAAAATAAGAACAAATTTTGTGAAATGCTCTTTTAAAATCTATTTATTATTGTTAAAATTTCAAATATTTTTGTTTTCAATAATATGAAAGCCAAAAAATATCCAATCTTTTTTATTCTAAAAAAAGTTTGTATGCCAAATATGAAGCTATAAAAAACCTACTCACATTTTCGCCAACACGTTTATAACAAATAGCCGAGGTATTTAAATACCGCATCGTTACAAAGTCCTTAAATGTTGCCATTACGTAAAATGTGTTTTAATTTTCGCAGCTGGCAACAATTTACGGGCCGTACCTCTAGCTGGCAATGTTACAAATCAGTTAAGTTGTTTTTAGCGTAACTTCAGGACTAGTAAGATAATGTCTGGCTGAGGCATTTATTTTGCAAAAGACGGACGTGTCTGTGGTAGATATTTCGGTTTTTTTGGGTATTGTTGGCACTACTACATGGGATTTTCTATATGAACTAAATTCATCGGGATTGACAACGTTCTTTTTTTGCGCAATGTTGGTTTACTAGATGAGTTAAAAAGTTGTTAAAATTATAAAGCTTCAATACTATAATTAATGATGGCTTGAGTGTTAACATTTTACGATATTTGTCTCTAAAAATATAACAAACGGCTCAACCGATTTCTATGCGGTTTCCATTAACGCATAGTGATTGTTGAGAGATATAGTATAACCCCAGGCGTATCTTTATAATATTAGGATCTTTGTTAAAAATAAATAATAAATACCAAGTAATCAAAAAATCTAACGGCAAATTCAATAACATTTAAATCAATATAAGCTAAATCAAATTCATTGTTTACGCACACAAATGATAAATTTAATACGACCAAATTGAGGTGATTAATCGCATTCTACATGCTAATACACCGACGGGAATTTGTAAATTAACAGCACTGCGTAATTGCTTACAATTAGATAAACGCACACTACTACATGTATTACTAAATCATATCATTACGTTATTAATGAAAAAACATATTTTCTTGTACTAAAGTATTAGTTATAAAAATAATGAACAGGTAAAGACAATGATATTTTAGTTAATATTATACGACAACAAATCAACCGAAAAAAGTGTTCCGCACTGCAGCGGCAGCACATATAAGTACATACAAGTCAAAAAAGAAAAGAGGTAAATTATAAAGGCAACCAATCACCTAAAAGACTAATTAGGATGTTTTTGCATCTTCAAAATTTTGCGCTTATAACACATCTATTTGATATAATACCAATGGATAAAGATTTTAAGTTTGTTTTTACTACTTCTTGGTAGTCTTTGTAACTATTGAATTATTTTTATAATATATACTTAACCAATAAAGTATAGACACGTTATTTGTATCAAGGTTTTTTATGTAGATTTTTTAAGACATAATTAAAAAATAGAAATTCATGTTCACGCTTAAACATCCTTTAAACTAGTATAACCTATTCCTTAAATTAAGTATTAATTTTTGTATTAAAATGTTTTGATTTGTTGAACATGTTATACACACATACTTTATCATTCGTCTGTATTTTTTTCCAATGAATAAGTATATATAATTTAGTACTTAGCAACATAATTTTTTTCTCTCAAAAAATAAAAATAATATTGATTATATGGAGTATGATATTCGTAAAGCCTTATCCAGCATTATATTACCCAGAAACACTCAACTTTCCTCAGTATACAATATGACATACCATCGCGTCGTTATCAGATACTTACATGTCACTTTTGAACGATATTAATTCATCCGCGCTCAGATACTTTGAGAAAAATCAAATAGATCCCACGAATATGACACTTGATAATACACCTTATCAGAGAGTTCCTAAGATCCAAAATTAAATGCTATAAAGGTAGGTCGTAGGGCAATAAGAGGCGATAAAATTGAGATATTATATGACACGTGTTCCCGATTGGTTCTTAAGTGTTTGAACATTGGACAAACTACAATATTGCTTATTTAGACGGAAAAATTGTAGCTGTGATTGAAACTTCTGAGAGCATAATAAATAGAGGGAATGCATTAAAATTGAGAGGTTCCTTCAGCTGACTCATAGAGATAATTTTTTTTTTATGATTAATTAAACAGCTATTTGACCACGATCCTGCCCGATGGTAAGAGTGATGCGGTCTAAGTTGTAACATGACTGCTTAAGATATGCCCTAAGCTTGGAGATATCTAGATTATACTCACTAGGAAAGACGGAAGAAGGTTCCATTCTTTAGCGGTTCTGGGAATAAAGGATTAGGTTTAAAGCTAATCTTAAGTAATGGATAAAGGATTAAAGTATGTGGATTTGAGTAGAATCAATAAAGTCGATTTATGTAATGCAAGTGTAAGTAGGAGATGCTAAATATTTACCTTAAAACATAGAAAATATGTCAATTATCTATAACGTGTTTTGGCTTAGACAAGTCTCCTTAAGCGAGTTGTAGCCTGGCAAATTTATCATAAGATTGCTTCATATGTTATTGTTTGTTTTTATCGCATTAGCCGTAAAACTATTGAGATTATTAAAGAAACTGTTTCCACCAAATTCGAGTTACGAAAACATGGGTGAGACCACAGAAAACGCCTAGTATAGTACGCGTCATTTATGTTTAACGCTGGACGAGAATAGCTGCGCATCGGTAGAATCGCGCTCGTAATTGACGTATTGGTGCGAGAAAGACACCACGACTAGGACAACCAATCAACGCTCGCGCACCAGACGATCACGCGCCCCGCGCGCTGCGCCGCTACCTTGATACCTTATTTTTGACTTCTGCGCAGGTTTCGTTCAGCGCTAAAGATTCGTGACGTACTATACTTTATTAAAGCATATATAAGTACCATAGAATTAATTTCTAACTTCCTTTTTGAACGTAATATAATTAAATTACAACTCAAAAATCTCCACGTTTCACCGCATCTTCAACATGAATAACTGTCAATTATTCTAACAAATCGTCAAAAGTTGGCTCGCTATGAAAAATGATAGCTTTATTTTGCAAGTCATCTTATTGG
>JADANM010006178.1:931992-951709 GCA_026213755.1 Eurema hecabe
TGTAAAACTGATTTGACAGGCCATTCACCCCACCACTACAAACACAAGTGCAACTCACACATTTAACTTAATTGAATGCTAACGACTTCATCCTTCATCGTTTCATTTGCGCTTACATCGCAAATATTTTCCATGCTTAATTGAATTCGGCTGGCTTTCAATGTTTGCGGGCAATTGTTCTATTTTCTTAGTATGTCATTCGTTTATTTAGTTAAATTTGCAGTGTTGCAAAGGTATGTGTTATTATATGTGTTTTAAATAATTAAAACATTTCCGAAGGAGACCTGACTAGTTTTTCTGATATTCCGCGTGTCTATTGGCTTATTATTATACAGATAGAGATACTATTGTATAAGGTACATAAATTAAGAACATTTTGCTTAGAAATGTAATAGCTACTGATTAATAATTTCAGGTTATTTATAATCTGTTTATAGTGTTATACTTTCTAGCTGTGCACTGCGGTTAAAGGAAAAAAGTTAGATAAATTATCCTTTTTCATATTGTAAGCTACGTCTGATATCCATAACGTTTGTAGGAATTTTTCAAAATATTGACACCCTTGCCTTGGCTCAAAAGATGTTGTGTTTCCCAAAAATAAACATTTGATTGGTGAGACAATTAAATGTATACTATTATATAATATAGTTATATATAAGTATATTAAATATTCACATTTTATTAATAGTACCCACCAACGATGCAATTCACATCAAAAACTAAAGATATATTATAACACGAGTTCCGTGATTAATATCGGCAATTTAATAGAATAGAAACGAACTTGTAAATAACCAAAAAAGGCAATTAAAATAGTGTTGTCAAAATTGATCACTCAAACTATTTATTTTAAGTCATTAAGTACTTAAAAACAATCGATTTATTTAAATTGCTATATGGTTAGGCTACTGTTAGAGTATATGCTATAATGCATAAGAGCTTTGAAGAAATATTAAAGCTATGCCAAGCGTTGCCTTTTTATGTGGTAGTTATGAAGTTCATTGTTTCGTTCGGATAATAAAAATTAGCACCTTTATTTATTTAAAAATGCTTTACTACGCGTAACGTTGTAACAACCAGCGGCCTAACAGCTAGATTGCACTAATTACATTCATACCTTACGTTATCAAGATCAGTGTCTTTAGATATCAATATAACACACACACAAACAACAAAGATCTGTCGGTTGGAGATTGGGGTAGGTTAGTTGTAACTCCTTGCCATACACAACTTTCCTGCGTATAGTAACCGTCAATTACCTTTAGCGGTGAACGAAACCTGCACAGAATTCAAAAATAAGGTATCGAGGTAGCGGTACGGCGCGCGGGGCGCGTGATCGTCGGGTGCGCGAGCGTTGATTGGTTATCCTAGTCGTGTTGTCTTTCTCACACCAACGAGCGCGATTCTACCGATGCGCAGCTATTCTCGTCAATCGATAAACATTTTTGACGGTTACTATACCTATTAAGCTTTCCAATATTCAAGAGTCCTTAAGAAAATACCGTGTCTGTGATTACAATGCTCATGGACCGCTCGTATCACCACATTGCGTGCCAGCTGGTTTTCCATCTTATATAAAAAGCGTAAGCCAAAACAGCTATATACATTTATAGATCGGAAACACATAACTGTCTAGCGATGCCCTAACAATAAAGCATTACATTGATATATAGGGAACACACTTTAGAAGCAATTAAGAGGCTCCCGTTATTCCTCTCACGGAAATAATGATGTCTAAACGATATATATTGAACGCGTTTGGATATAAATAGATTGTTTTCACTGTTGTCGTAATCTATTGGAATCGTAATGCTGGTGATTAAATATTTTAATCGTCAGAAGAAACTCGTATTTGTGTTGTCTGACAAGATTCGAGGAAAAAAATGTTGTGAAAAATTGTAACACTGACATCTGACATTAACTTTAAACTTAAAATTATAGTAATGTCAACATATCTTAATATATATAAATCTCGTGTCACAATGTATGTCCTCAATGGACTCCTAAAACACTTAACCGATTATAATAAAATTCGCACACCATGTGCAGTTCGATCCATCTTGAGAGATAGTATAGCTTACATCCCGGTATTGCCCCGGGAACGGTTACTACGCGGGTAAAACCGCGGGGAACGGCTAGTATTTATATAAATTACAATTCTAATTGTTAACGAACTTTTAAATTACGACTAGTTTCGTTTATACTTATATCAAGAAGGTTTTAAAAATTCGATTGAATAAACATAAAAAAATCTTCGCTTTCTTTATATGTATGTAATAATCAATAGTAATTTCCAAAAGTAGCACATTTCAATTACCTAAAAACGGTCCATTCAATTTGGGCACACGTAACGCTGACTCGTGCTATGGCGCGCTATGTTCCATTACACATGCTGTACTCGCGTTGCTGACCGTACATTACACATATCAACTATATTCATATCATTAATAGTATAAAACAAAGTCCCTTTCTTCTGTCTGTATGCTTAGATCTTCAGTAAACTAAATTATACGTGGGAGTTTCTCATAATATGTAATAACTGCCTATGCCTTTTTCGCCAAAGAACAACCCTTGGTTCGGCCTCCATTCTGGAAATATACATTTATGTTTTTCTGGAGTTTCAGTATTGCTATGCCAGTATATAATTTACCCGATATCTAGTTGCCATAACACAGCTTGCATAGCGAGGGACTAGATAGCGAAGTCTCAAAAAATCTGCCCCCTGAAGTATTAATATAAAACGAGATTGCAGCAAAATGTTTTCATATTATCTACAAAAGTATGAACTACAACGACAACAAGCCGAGCGCCCGGCGTTCCCTCGCAATTCATATCAAGAGTACCATCAGAAATCGCTCGCAAACTTCGATCGGAACCTTTGCATATATTTTTATTTCATTTTGTTTAAAAGTGAAACATTCAAAGGCATTTTCCTGCTTTTTGATAAATTGGAATACGTCACGTTTATTGGAAAGAGTTTTTCGTCGATTCACATCTGCACCGTCTGACAGCGTACTGAGACATTTTAAGTTAATGGTAACCTGACTATCTATGGGACGAATCACATTAAAGAAATAATACTTTTGGTATATATGATAGGTAATTTCATGCTTACTAGTAGTGCTATAGGCAATGATATATTAAATAGGTATGTTATAAGCACAAATTTTGAAGACGCAAAAACATCCTAATTAGTACGTATTACTTCTAGGTGATTGGTTGCCCGTGCATTCACGCGCAACTGATAAAACTATCTCGTTTTTTCTTGTTAGTTTTATTTATCTCTCTCTATCGTTTGACTTGTATGTATGTGTACTGTTGCTGCTGTACGAAACACTTTTTTCGGTTTGATTTGTATGGGTATAACATTTCTATTATATAATATCATTGTCTATAGGTATATCCTTATTTAGAAAGAAGGTGAAAGTAGAGATGTTTGTTACACTTTCACGGAAAATCTGCTGGACCAATTATCATGAAATTTTGTGCACATATTCTTTGAGATATCAGCATGAAATAATAATAAAAAAACAGAACAACAAAACCTCTTGTAAATATTAGTGAAATAAATAAAAAACCTTTTCCAATAAAATTGTACCCTTTGTAGTTACTACATTCAAAGCAAAAGCCAGGAAGTTAACAATAGCTAACGCCGGTTGGCTGAACTCAATACATGTTGTCTGCGTCTGGTTGCCGCGTACCACCGAACTGCGAAATCATTTCATGTTGTGAATGCTAAATCATACAATTTGAGTAGTTGAAATTGTTTTATATGTCAAATCTCCGAATCGTAGGGAACGTAAAATACCACCTTTCTTATAATGTTGGGGAAAATAGAAATTAAAAGACTCGAAGCTACAATCGAAAACCTCTGTCGGTTGACGCCGTCGGAATATAGGACTACTTCGTACTACTCCTATTAATTCTTTTAGTCCTAAGTAGTCCTCAGATTGGTAAACATCTTTATAAACTGAGCTAAATATGCCCAATGTACGTATTAGTGGAGTTTCCATTCCCGTAGCATTACTGTGCTAGAAATCCTATATAAAAATAGAAGCTTAATAACACCTGGGTTCAAAATTTAAGTTGAATTAAAAAATATTGTTAACATGACGTATACTCAGCTCATACATTTATTAGCGTTGAAATGACATCTCTATAAACTTATTTAAAGATCTGCGGCATTCTTGTTAAAGCATAGGTAAATATTGAAAATTAATCTATGCTTGTAGCAATGAATTAATGTTTATTTCTAATTAATTTCAAAACAAATGTATTCACAAACAGCTAACATACCAAATTGCATTCAGATTGTCTCAACAATTTCCCGCCATTTCTATTTCATTAAACCTGTCAGCAAACATCAAACAATGAACAATATTTGCTAAGCGTTCTAAGACAAGTCCATGACAATGACATTACCGTGTTGGTATTTGCAAATATTGGATATCGTCTCGAGTGCGTCTGTAAACTGGTAGACGCCAGAGTACAGACAGAATAAAACAAACCATAGATTATACTTGCAGTAAAAGTCCACAGAGTATGTAATGTCAAAAATGTATTACAGATAAAATTGCTTTATTTTTTTACAAATATATTGAACTCAATAGCGATAATTGATACAAACCACAGATTAAATATTCATAAAGTATGTCTTGTAAATATTTTTTTATATTCGCTAGGTATATAAATTAATTATACATAGTTTTCTTGGGCGTTAAAGAGGTGTCAAAAATTAATAAATATTACAAGACCGTAGACAGCATTTATATTAAAGTTCAAAAAAAAAATGAAACTGAAAATGAAATTAAAATTACGTAGAAAGAGAAAAAATGTGACTGCTCTCACTGTTTTAAAAGAAAAAAGAGAAAGGTACTTTTCTGTGGTACAAAAGTAAATAAATTCACCAAAACAAACCACCCAATTATCTTCAAATTAAATAACGTTGGAAATTATCCAGATATAATTTTTAAAGTATTTAAAAAGTTCGCAACTTAGAAAGCAATTTCTCGGCCCGTCGGCTCCAAAACATCGGGAAAGTTAAACTGAAAACAATAAACGACCCAGATTCGATGCTCCGTTTAAAATCGTTAAAAATGTTTACTAAGTCTATTGTTAGGCTTATTACGAACGAGCGGTTTATGATACCGTCGTTTTTTAGCTGTATTAAAATTTAATTATAATAAAAAGTATTACTAGACATTATCAATCACTTGTGTCCGTATAGTGTGTGTGTGTGTGTGTATGGAGTATGGTCTAATCCACTTGTATACTTGTATATAAATGTCACTGTGCTCCGGTCTGAAGGGCACTGTAGCCAGCGAGAATACTGGGCTGATGAGTCTTAACATCTTATGATTCAAAGTGGGGAGCGTCAATGTAGTACACCCCTGCCCGGAGCAAAGTTCTGAGTAGCACTACATTGGTTATGGGCTGGCGTTTCTCTTACCACGCACCAGGAGGGCGTCCAGCTTGTCTCACCACTTCATGGAATAAAAAAAAATAATACCAAGTTTCAGAATTCTGTAATTTTGTGCGTGAAAGTATCGTGACATATATTCTCGTTCATAATCTATACTAATATTATAAAGAAGTAAAGTTTGTGTTTTTGTTTAATTGTAAGGGGTAATCTCGGGATCTACGGAACCGATTTTTAAAATCCTTTCACTAATAGAGAGCCACATTATTGCTGAGTGTCATAGGTTATATAATAAAGTCACAAAAATAAAGGGTCAGCTAGTATGATATATTATAAGATTATAACGCTAAAATATAAAATGACTTAAAAACGCAAGGCGTAGCAACCTATATAAACATCTATTCTCAATAAATATGAACCCTTATAAATATTCGGGCGGCATTTCGATTCTGTCTTAATCTTCAAAGGGATTGTTTACCGTAAACACTGAGATTTGAAGCCAAGTCGGGTCTGGTAAGGGCTACCTTCCTTCATTATGGAAAATAACCTCGCAATATTTATTTTATGATGTGTCTTGGACGCAGAATTTTAAAATTTGATGGTTCTTTTGAGTCTGTATTTCTTCATAATTAAGTTCCACTTCACAGTTATATATAACAATTATAGATATTAGGTGATTCACCTGCCCGTTTTTTCCTTATTTAATGACTATTTATATTAAATATAACTACTAAGTTATAACGTCATAATTAATAAGTAAGTGGTATTAAAATTCTATTTATCAACAAGGAGAATAATGGTAGCTGATCAGAAATTACATGCGTTCCTTCCTCCATCGAATTAAGCCGTCTTTTAAATCAACTGGTAAATTCTCCGAAACCCATTAGTATTTAAAGTAAACTCCTAAAGTAGTCATCTGTTAGAGTATCTCTTTAAAATCAATAAATGCGATACAAAAGCCATCATAACATATCGCTCATTTAAAACTAAAACATGGCACAACGAATAACCAGAATTTTCTAACTTCTAACTTTAAAGTAAGATAGCTACCTGTTTTCTTAATATTTTTGTCAATATTGGCTTAAATTATACCGCGTTTTTGCACTAAATAGATTCGGATACCGTGAATAGAATGCTGGTGCTCAAAACCGAGTCCCGCCAATGTAACACGTTGTAGTTTAAAAAGAGGGATATGGTCCTCCCAAACGTCCTCGGATAACGATATTACATTCTACTGCTTACAAAATAACTTCAGGAGCAACTTTATAATTGCCGACATTTGCTTTTACTGGATACGACACCTCACCAATTTGCAATTCTAATTACTAAGACTTGGTTTGTCCGAATCGCTCGGTAATTTTGTGCCGAGTTTAGCATCTTGATGTTTCAGTGCTAGGAATACTAATTTGATTGAGCGGTCAAACGCTTTTTGTATGCGGAATTAATCGAATTAATTAAGATAGGGGATATAATAACAGTACTCTGTTTACATTTGCGTGGACAAAGTGTTGCATAAATTATATTATTATTGTGTTTTGAGGTCATAGGAATTGGATGTTCACGTATACAGTATGCGTCATTTATGTTTAGCGATTGACGAGAATAGCTGCGCATCGGTAGAATCGCGCTCGTAATTCTCGTATTGGTGCGAGAAAGACAACACGACTGGGACAACCAATCAACGCTCGCGCACCCGACGATCACGCGCCCTGCGCGCCGCGCCGCTACCTCGATACCTTATTTTTGACTTCTGCGCAGGTTTCGTTCAGCGCTAAAGATTCGTGACGCGTACTATACCTTAATCATCACTATACAAAATACAAATGTTGTCGACTTATTTTCATAAAATTTAAACTAAGATTAGAATTTATTAAATTGTCGTACGTACAACGTCGAACGTCTTACTTCAGGACCCTTGCAGGACAAAAGCAATGCAGAGCTTGTTTTATCTCTACTAGATAACGGGTAAATGACATACATACTTTACTAAATACATACATACATATTGCAACACTCAGACCCAGTACGATACAAATTTAAATCATAAATATATTTCTTATGTATGGGGATCGAACCCTTAACCCTTGGCGTAGACGACAGTTGCACCACTACACCAAGCGGTCGTGTTTACTAAAGCCATTTACAAACATATCGAGAATACTCATAAAAGCAATTAGCAGCATATTATAACAAACAACGTTTCTTTTCATTCCATACCATTTAATAGACTTTAAAAGCTATTGAAATGCGAATTCCAAGCGTTCTATAGAGCTCCCAGTGAGCAAATAAACATAAGAATTGACTTGCAATGCCGCAACAGTTAGCTAAGCCGGTGTTATTTTAATAAATACAGCAATAACACGGGACTCGAACACGCCTCAATGGAGCTTCATTAAATGGCACGACGATTGGTAGTTTTGATAAAGCGATGCGATATATCGTGTCGTAGTATGTTAATAAGCTTGAAGAGTAGTGTGACTGTGTGTGTGGTCATTTATAATGATCGAATGTAGGAATAAAAATAGGCCTAAATGGTTCGTTTAATAATAAAATTTCTAAGAGTATTTGAATTCATATTTTGTATGTGTGATGGCTATGTTATGCAAAATATAGCATAATAAATTCAATTATCCCAATTTACAGTTATAATGTATATTTTTATGTTTTCTTTGAAAAATACTGGTATATAGAGACACATAATTTTTTGAAATAAAATATTTTTACTAACGATAAATACATTTAAATATTATCGTATCGTAGTCGTATCGTCTCATTTAAAAGTCTCTTAAATATAAGTAGACATAGTTTGCGTGTGCGCGAACAAAATAGAGAAGTAACATGTTTAATGTTTCTATAACAATGCAGCCGGAGCAGTCCGTTTTCAAATATTCAGCTGTTGTTTTTTACCGTTCGGAAGCTTTTTATACCTTACGATAATAAGCTGTTTTGCTGAATGCATGTTTCATAATTAATATTGGTTAAATATTTAGAATTTGCTTATTATTGCTGTGTTACTAGATTATTATGTATATTTTTATTTATTTTCTGTTACAATAGTAATACTAGTATATACTGATATGGTGGTATAACAATAAAATGTCCCAATTTTAATGAATTAAACACGAATACTAAATAATCAACAAAGATATAGTACGCGACACGAATCCTCTTCGACAAAGGGACAAAGGATTATTCTGCCATACTTTTCCAATTTTAAAAGCCCAAGAACTCAATCGCGAGACATAATAAAACTGGACGGTTATTCCTAAAGGGGTTGTCGTTTACCAAAAGTCGAACATCATGCTTCGAAGTCAACTATTACATTAAAAAGTGTACCTATAATCATAGGTCGCGTCATTTATGTTTAGCGCTGGACGAGAATAGCTGCGCATCGGTAGAATCGCGCTCGTAATTGACGTATTGGTGCGAGAAAGACAACACAACTGGGACAACCAATCAACGTTCGCGCACCCGACGATCACGCGCCGCGCCGTTACCTCGATACCTTAATTTTTGACTTCTGCGCAGGTTTCGTTCAGCGCTATAGATTCGTGACGCGACCTATACATATGGGCAGAAAATTTTAATTCTAAAGCAAAGTCCAACTGATAACATATATTAAAACAGCGCTATGAGAAGCGTATAATTAAATAGAATTTGCATAAAAGACTATGAGAAACTCACAACTGTGCAATCTTTTAATAGCAACGTTGGAAATGCAAATATATTTAGCATTCATTTCACATGAAAATTAAGGAAATGTGAACGTTGCATTAACATTTTACATTTCAGTTCATGACTTTAATTTAATTTGAGGAAAATCTTTATTATCTAGATTCTAGAAGGACATTTCATTTATTAATAATCTATGTCTTTTAGTTTTTGACTAAAACTTTGATTCAAATTGCTTTAAAACTGGTTGTATGTTTCGTTTTTTTTATTTATGACTAGCTGTTGCTCGCGACTTCGTCCCCGTTGATTTGTTAATCTATTATTTCTGCGCTCCTATTAGTCGCAGCGTGATTTTATGTAGCCTAAACCTTCCCTCGATAAATTGTCTATTCAATAAAAAAATTTTTCAATTCGAACCAGTAGTTCCTGAGATTAGCGCGTTCAAAGAAACAAACAAACTCTTCAGCTTTATATCTTAAGTATAGATTAGTTATGACATTACCTAATATTATATAATTCTTCGGGAGATACTTTCCGTCCATTCTTATTTACAACTATGGAATGTATGTACTATACCTTAAAACATAATATAAATATTTAGTAAATAATTCAATAAATGTGAAGTTGAGTCTAGTCATACAAAATCTAACCTTTTCGTATTAATAACTTCATTTAATAAAAACTCAACTCTATGATTAGCATTTCAGATAATCAAATAACGAAAAATATAATCTATTATTATTTCCACCGTCTAGACAATGTCTCCCCATATATTACTGTAATGACAGACGGACACTTAAATCATATAATATTTACGAAGACAGTCCGAGGAAAGGAAACCTATTTGTAAAGAAATGTATTATATTTTAACAAAAGTCATGTTTTAGGCCTGATTTAAAAAAAATATTTTTTTATAATATGACGGTGGGGAATTGGGAGATGGCAAGCGGCCATATCTGGTCGTGAGTCACTCATGGTCAGATATGGCCGCTTGTATTTACAAAAAAATTATGAATATGTAATTTATCCGTTATCTAGTTACCATAACACAAGCTCTGCTTAACGAAGGACTAGATGGCGCTGTGTATAAGTGTCCTGAAATATTTATATTTTATTTATGTGCTATTTCAAATATATTATAAAGGCGGGGCCTCAAGACATCGAACATGCATATAATATTCGTACAACGTCAATTCACTGTATGAAAGCATAATTGCATTGCCTTGTTAAGGTATTGCTTGTGCAATTTTAGTACATTTATTATTTACGAATCATGTATTGAAGGTGAGGTTTGGGGAAGCGAGTAGTTTTCAAGTTATTATGTCTTGTGTGCCTTACTTACTTTTATAAATGTTATGGAGATATTTGACCGCCATCTTGTCTGGTCGTTAGCGAAGAAGTGTCATGATGCTATAGGGTTTGCCATTGCATCCGTTATATAAAACATTCCACTCACCAAAAAGCATCACAATCACCATTAGAATCGATGATCTTGTTGAAATACTAAGTTGAAAAAAAAAGATCGCATGTATTTCTACCAAAATCTTAGACTACTATCTTCTATCTCCCTTTGGTAGGAATACCTACAATTTTGTAGACTTCTAAAGTCTCCTAAAACTAAATCTACACGTTCAATTATTAGGCTTATATCCTTAAACCCTATTAAATAATATATTTTTGCCTCTAATTTCTAAATAAACCTTAACAATACTCTACCACTTTCATATACAGTAACCCCGTAATAATCATTCACGTCTCTATCACAAGAGCTGGGATGTTCAGTAGTGTTGTCTGTGTTGCTATTAGCACTACAGTACGTCAGGCAGCTGTCCTATTACCGCGTGCAAGTGGCATTTGCATCTTGCCTATTGTTATTTGTAAACGGGAATAGTTTTTAATATCAGTAGATACAATGCTACAACTGAAGAATATTTCATGAGTGATATCATTTAAAAGAAGAGTGGTAATATAGTAGGTTTCTAGTTTGAGTTTGTAATAATTTTAAAAGAAACTGGCTGAAACAAAAAAACGTGGCTAAATTAAGTGACTTATTTTTCAAAGGTAATAAGAACTACTTTCATAGTCCTGCAATGATTAATGTATACTTTAAATGTGTATGAAATGTTACACACGAATATGAGGTTTAATATTGATACATATAAGTCTTGTTTATTTTTGTTATTTGGAAAATATTCACCCATATGTTATGAATTTTGATTCTCAAATTTAGCACTGCAGTATTCAATAATATCAGGAGTATATCAATACTATGATCTACGGAATCACGGATACATGCTGTTCCTAGTCGCGAGTTGCGAATGACGGAAAAAATTAAGACCAAAAGTTGTAACGAAACTTTTTGCGATGGTTGTGCGCCGTACACTTATTTCTCTATCCGTCTCTCTCCTTCTCCCTCATAGAAAGCAAGCCAGTTATATTCATTTCGTTTTTCTTTACTATATAATCGAAAGGAACTTGGTTTCACCCGGGTGTCCGTATATTACATTTTTAAAAATTTATTATATCTATCAAATTGCAAATAAATACGTTATATCAAAATGTGGTTTGCAGTTTGTTTGAAATCAATTCCAACAGTGCGATGCAATTTAATTTGCAATACAAACATTGCAATATTCAAGATAGGAGATTGTTCAAATAATATTGAATATTTTAGTGCTTGACGTTCGACGTCTTTATTGAACCGGGTTTGAATGAAATGTCACTATATTTATTTGGAAATATTTATGGTGTTGGAATTAACATTGCTACCACAGATTATATTATGTAAAGATATAGTACGCTATTCAATTATGTAATAAATAAATGCTTTTTGTTTATTTTAAAAATAATGTTAATAACTGTTAATATTAAGCGAGTAAGTTAGTTAAGCTGTCATTATGTAATTGTCATTATGCTAAGTTACTATAATAACTTAACTCACTAATGATAACAATTTTGAACAAACAATATTAAAATAGTATTTTTTTTATTAAAAAACTTGATCCTGTTATTTAATATATTGTGTTTGGTAAATAGATATAGTATTTTAATAGTTGAAGCTTTATCAAGAATAATTGAATCCGTCGAATTAAGAAGCCTCCCTCTTTTTTAAGTCGGTTAAAATATACACACGACGCGAGTATATTAATTAAAATAAATACACATAAGTATATAAATAGCTATATTATGTCCGTCCGCATTTTATCTGATGACATTCTTTGGTGATCGGATCCCTTAGATTTTAACAATTCATCCGAGATTGGTATAATCTCGTACATTATCATAAGCTCCCACAATTTAATGGCAGTAGGCGCCACTATTGTTGCCATAGTGATAAAAAAACTAGATAGAACGGTAATTATTTATTTTAGGTACCAAATAAACAAAAAAGCATTTCAAAAGAATAATTTCTACTAAAGACTACTTATTCGTACATCTCTTATCTCGAAAATGCGTTGCCAGCCTTTATAAAAAAGAAAAGGAAAGGATTTATGACAAATGGGAATTAAAGACGTAATAAATGGGGTTTAGAAGGAAAAAAATGGGCTCTAAAGCAGCATATGGATAATGGATATATTAATACTGTCTCTTTATTAGAAAGTAGAAAACAGAGGTATGATACAAGTGCAGTATATTTTAGGCAGCAGTCTCCTCCAGAAGTTATACTGTACCAGAAGATATAAGCCACTGAACACACAGTCAGCTATCTGATTGTGGCCGATGCTGCACCACTCAATCTGCGCGTGCGCATGCATAGTTATAGACCACGTTAGAAGCGTTCAGCGAATTCTTATTGTTCATTTTAAATGTGTTCGAATTGAGAACGCAACTTAATTTTGACTGGTCTATAGATTGTATAATGAAGTATTAACTTCTATAGGCTCAAAAATTTTTTTATTGAGGGTTACAGTTTATTACCTCATATTTAAGAACTATTAATAAGGGCAACGGGAAGAAGAATAATAAAATATAAAATATATATAAAATATATAAATAAATACATAAAGTCTGAAAGAGAAAAAAATGACAAGGGACAGAAAATGAGTAATAGATCTAATCGAAACTATCATAAAAAGATGGAACTGAGAACTATATATCCATCCCGCTTACTTACATCTTTTAACTGTCCAAGCGTCGTCTCCCACGCACAACCGAACTTACAACGCTAAATGCGAAATGTCTTCATTGTAGGCCATATCGATAGAATTTTATTGTCTGAATCACGATGTTATTTTATCGGATAAGTGCGCTATAATTTCTCCTGTCGATTGTAAGTAGCCATAGCGAGCATTATGGAAATGGAATATTGAGTATTTCTATTGCTTTGCGATTTGCGAATGACGCGACGTCTGGGAACAATAGGGAAATAATATGTTGGTTATTGTTATTGGGCGTTCAGTGTTCTGGTATATATTTGAGGCTTTTTATGGCTAAGGAGACCAATATGTAGATTGTAGGTACAACGAGTAAGATGCCGAACCGATTTTAATAGTGTCATAGGTGAGTGAGTGTCATAGACTATATAAGGGGATAGTATATTAAAAAGACATAAAACTGTAAAAACAAGCGTTTTTTCCACCGAGAAACGCTGCGTAGTTTGGCGGGATTTTTAAAAACATGTTATGGTTTGGTTTATGAAAATAAATAAATAAATAATAATGCAATGTTAGAGATGAAAATCATCACTTATTATGAAGCCTATGTAGGTATTATAACAAATAAAAATCATAAATTAAATCAAATTTGTTAATCACATTGAATATGAGCTAAAAATGATAAGACATTTCAACACTTTTCACTTAACTCATAATTTTAAACGTTGAAATGTCACGGGTACTATTAATAAATAAGGACCCTTTTACCTACATTTTAAAAGTTATTATTTTACTAGTAAAATACAAAAAGTTTAACGAATTTAAACGGAGCACTTTACACGGATAGTAAGAACGTATTTAAATGTGATTTTATGGTTATTATTGAATCCGACGTTTCGTTCTTCGGTGAACGTTTTACAGGAACCGTTTTAAAATATTTAATTTTGTAAGGAATCGTGTTCGTTTGATATTTTATTAAAGATAGATGTTTCCATCTTTATTGCTTAAATAATTTAAAAATCTGTTTTGTAAATACAGAGATCAACTTAATAATCTTACCAAGTTTTTTTAGCATCGTTGGTACGTATAGAATAGTCTAATCTCGAGAATACTACTAAGCAACGCGACTAAATTAAATATGTAGTTTCATACTGCTTTACTTTACGTTAAAAGATTTCTAACAATAATATTTCCAAAGCGAAAAATAATATTCCAGATATTTTATGAACAATTTATTAATTTTTTTTTTAAACAAACAGACTGAGAGACTACAAAATAGAAGAAGAAGATAACAAGAATTTTAAAATATGCAGAATAAACCTAATTTGTCATTACCTATATTCCTTGCATATTCGTAAAATTCTAAGCCAAACACCTTTAGCTTGACTCACTGGTATTTCTAAACAGTTTTATGTCAATTTACACTGACATAAAATAAAGGTAACAATACCAGAACAGCGCTCAGGCCTGCTATCGCGACAATGGGAGAATAAACTATCGTTTGCTGAGCGAAATCTTTGTTAAGGAGATAGAGAAAATTAAGATAAATGTAGAGGAATTTCTAAGTATAAATTTATTTTAAGCTTCGCTGTAGAATCACCATCGTGCTGACCTAACATAAAGCAATTAGATTTTTCATTTATAAAAAAACTTATAATTAATAATGTAAAAGTTGTGTCTTTTTGAGTTTAACTTACTTTAAGTTTGAAGGAATTAAAAAATACATTTACAAATGAAAAGATTTACAATAATACCTATATTATTGATTGTGAGTGTCATAACTATATATTACAAAATTATGTAACAACATTAAAAAAACAGGATGTGTTTAAAACGGGCGACACTATAGGACATAGCATGTTACAATACAAATAAAAATTATCTTATGGTATTTTTATTTCATGGTGAAGGCTTACGCCACAATTGTGGGAAGATACTCTAACTGGGTAAAACCTGGATGTTACACGTACCGGGTGGAGTCAACAGTTCTCTTGAGTACTTTTCCGCAGTAGATACCCTCCAATAGACATCGCTAGCCGATGTGCCACCTTACATTATAGCTTAAGTCAAATCAACAAAAATTTCAACCAATCAGCAGATCCAAACGTAACAAATCAAGCGAAGATTGCAATACATTCTTCCGTATAAATTAAGATGCAAACCACTAAATCACTAAACAAACGGACAAGGTAGCATTCCAGCTACCGATTGTTGGCGACAAACGCATAATCAATTTGCAAATAACACTTACACTATATTAAGGCTCGCCAACGAGCTTAGATTATCTGCGAGATGCGGTGTAATACCTAAGAATAAAGCGGATATATTAAAATGTCAATAAAAAGAAGAAGCCTATACTATAACGACCCGCACCGGCTTTCATCGCATATTATATGATCATTTATATTGAATCACTCTATCTATTAAAAAAAAATTTTTCAAGATTTAAAAGAAAGAAACGAATAAACATTAACTACAGAACAAATCATTGAAATAAATTACAATGACACTCCGCATACGCTGAAGATTATTAAAACCTCTAAAGCTGATTTTCAGTAGCTCTTTAAATATAAATTAATTATACTGATAAGAAAGATGAAAAAAAACACCTAAAACAATCACGTTTTAGTGACAAGACCGCCTTTTACATCTCTTATATTTTTTACTTGGTCAGTAAGATATGCTGTTAATATTTATTATATATAAAGATTGTTTCATGCGTCCGCCCTCGAGTCCGCCCCATGTAAGGGTGCACAATATTATAATTTTCCATAGAAATAAATTAATAAATAAATAAAAATATTAACACTTGGTCCAAACGCCAGCCAATTGTAAGGTGATAATAATGAATTATAGCCAGGTCTGTTGATTACGTTGCAGGCTGCAGCGGCTCGCCTTCAATTGCATTGTATTTAATTTATCTGTATTAACTGTAATTTGCGAATGCTTTTGTGTCTCTACATTGATTCTGTTACCTTTAGCTTGTGTTCGACGATGTCAACATCTTAGATTAGTCTTGCTTTACTTAGTAAGTTTTTTTATTTAGAAATGTTTAATTGTATGTCAATTCTCTAACTGTTTTATACGAGCACTACGATGCTGATTGATCGTTACTATTACTACAAGAATATAGTAGTCCCATACCTAAAGAAAAACTGAACAAAATTTGAGCTCTTTAATATAATATTATACATCAACAAGGCGTTTCCCGCGGATTTATCCGCATAGTTCCCGTTTTCTAGGCATTATGGGGATATAAAGTATCCTATGTGCCAAAGTTGAGTACTTTTGCGTGATAGACTAAATAAGTAAGATAAAACGTTTTCTAAAACATAATCAAAAGAACGACATACCATAATTATAACAATTAATAATCTCAAAAACAGTTCTTTAAATATCATACTAAAGCCAGTATCAGGAAACAAATACACCAATTTCATACTATTACCATAAATAATCACGCATTACGAATGCGTAACTTCTACTTAAGGGATTAGGCCGGATTACTCCAATCCGACACGGCATAAAACAGAACGCTACTACCGTTTGTAGTTATTTCTTTTACAGTTATTAATAGGTTTACTTCTTGATACAAATAAATAAAGCAATACTGTAATATTGAGAGAGAATTTTAGTAGAAACAAGATATTATGACCGATGTTAGGACAATTATATTGTAGAATTTTAGTTTCGTTTCGTTATTTTAATATATGTAAAATTATATTAACAAAGCGCTTTAATATACTACCGCGATAAGCATAGCTTATGTTTTGGCAACTAGATAACGGAAAATTTTCACACTTTTCTTTTGTAAATTAGTATTTTTTTTCTAGTGTGGGCATCGAATCCATAACCCTTGGTCGCAAAAGGCAATTGTCTTACCATTACACCGAATGGTCGTCAAACTTTTCAATTGTTTGATGTATAATTTTATTATGGCAACCCTACGATATATGTCAACAAATGGTCTACATAAAACGCTATTAATTAACTAATGGCTTTAACGCCAATCAACCAATCAAAAATGTTGTTACAACCGCTTGTTACAAAGACGCAATCATTGCAATTAAAACCGTTTACATTATCTTTTGTTAGCAGCAATTGCTTTTACGGCTACAATTTGGGGGGACGCGATTTACGAGCTAATAGCACGATACATGACAATTTGGTTTTCAAAAATGGCTGTTGTTTTTATATATGTAAATATAAAAACATGTTTTTTAATAATCGTTTCTTTTTTATTTGAAACACTAGCGACTCGACCAGGCTTCGCTTGCATATATTATAGATATAAAACTTCCTTTTGAATCACTCTATTTGTTAAAAAAAATCGCATGAATTTCAGTTGCGTAGTTTTAAAGATTTAATCAGACAGCGGCTTTGTAGTGATAACTTCAGTATGAAATTGGGTAGATGGTTAATATTTTAGTTACAGAATAGTATCCTATAAAATATAAAGCGTTTCGAAGTTTCCCGTGACATCTACTTAGAGGATTTCCCGACTATAACAAATAGATGCTACTAAAACCTTCCGAGGAAAATTACCTTTTAAATTTTGGATGCTCATAAAAGTAAGAACAATTTTTTGTTACGTTTTAAAATTATAAGTTTCGGAGATATTATGTGAAACTTAACTGAAGCGATTCGGAACGTATAACACCGACTAACACCTCATTAATATCGGACGCCACGCGTTGTCTTTGTTGAAGACATGAAACTGAATGGTTTGTTCTTTCTGGGATGTTATATGATTAGTCTAATATTTATTGCTTAATAATTTTTGTTACTGGTTCAGTAAGTAAGTTCTTATAATCTAAGTAAAAACTGATGGAAGGATTTTTTTAAACGTGAATGATCTCGGAATACACAAAAGTTTTTTTTTAAATTTACCAGTGTGATAATTAAACTCACAACTTTTGGCACAGAAACTGTATTATAGGACAAAGGGTTCACCAGATAACCGTCTACGAAATCGCCTGGTATTGTACAGAATAGGAATAAAAATGCTTGATCAAAATATTTTGATAAATTCAAATTAGTGTGGAATCAGATCTCCCATAAGGTATTTACGACATGGGGTGCTTCAAGAAGAGTGTAGGTACATTTTTGAAAAAGTCGCCATCGGTCTCCGAGTGCGATGACCACTTTCCATCAGGTGGCTCGCCTGCGCGCTTGCATCTTATGATTTAAAAGAAAATGTTAATATAAAAGACCCAGTAGGAGTGTAGCAAGCAACGCGACCAAATTGAATAGTTCGTCCCGCCTCTGCCCTGTACCTCGTTATGTGCTGAATATTGAATGCTTCTAATATCGGCGCCACACAATAGCTCACATATATTACCTACCTGCATTACGTCAATCGGATTGTTGATTTGGATTTATAGCTCGATTTAGAACGGACAAACAAATACATTTATTATATTGATCGGATGTTTGACATAACTGGCATTACCTATGTAATAAAGAAGTTTTTTGTGCGTGTTTTTATCAATGGTATCTTTTTCGATACTGGGAAGATCGGCATGGATCCTCGGGGAAATAATTTTGGACTTCTAAAGAGCATAACCCCTTTTTATTCCTTTTCACCGCAACGAGTAGGGGTCACGGGTAACTTCGCAGATTTTACAACGACCGAAGTAAATGTAAGTACATGGTACCTAGAAAACCTAGCTACAACTGTTAGTAAATAAGATATGAATGTACATTCACATTTTATGTGGATATATTTGAATAAATATATATATCTATCTGTGTTTTATGATAATTTCGTGTAATATATAATGTAATAACTTCAAAAACTATATTTCTTAAAATCGTTCCTCAATACTTTAGTAGTAAATTACAAAGGAATGTTTTATAAGTAAGGTCTCAATGATACAGTGGAAAAACCAATAGAATCGGAAGGCTACTTTTGTTCGTGAATTTTTTATGATAAGGGGAACCTCCCTCTAGGAAAACACTACCGGGCTAATAAAGTCTGGTGTTGGTTGCGATACTGGAAATGTATGAAGGTGGCATTTGTTTCATGAAAACAAATATATTCCACTACTCAGCGAAGCTGTGCCAGTGTATAAACTTGTGTTTTATTTGTATTAATCTTTATTTTAAATATTAATGTATATAGTTTAAAAATACGAGCTAATATCCACATGTATTATTTAGTTCTATTTGTGCTCTAAATGTTAAGATCCAAATTCTAGTTTTCTTGAGAATGCTTGATCGTCTTTATTCCAGATTTTAATAATTTATTGTTTGGAGTGTCCTTTAATTGCATTTTTTTAATTCTTCTATGTAAATTAGTACTTAATATTTTTTATTTCCCAGTTTTGTTGATAAGCATTTTATATAATAAAAAAAAACTTTATAATGTATTATATTTAAGTGTTTTTTCTTGTATAATTATACAATTATAGTGTTTTCTACCACATCCATGAAACCTTCCTCCGTTCACACATAGGCATCTGCTTGTTCTCAAGGCTCGCTCTAGGCCCGAGGCTTTTAATTTACGTACATTATTATAGTTGAAAATTTT
>JADANM010006178.1:951809-970951 GCA_026213755.1 Eurema hecabe
AAAATTTTCAACTATAATAATGTACGTAAATTAAAAGCCTCGGGCCTTGAGCGAGCCTTGAGAACAAGCAGATGCCTATGTGTGAACGGAGGAAGGTTTCATGGATGTGGTAGAAAACACTATAATTGTATAATTATACAAGAAAAAACACTTAAATATAATACATTATAAAGTTTTTTTTTATTATATAAAATGCTTATCAACAAAACTGGGAAATAAAAAATATTAAGTACTAATTTACATAGAAGAATTAAAAAAATGCAATTAAAGGACACTCCAAACAATAAATTATTAAAATCTGGAATAAAGACGATCAAGCATTCTCAAGAAAACTATAATTTGGATCTTAACATTTAGAGCACAAAAAGAACTAAATAATACATATGGATATTATCTCGTATTTTTAAACTATATACATTAAAATTTAAAATAAAGATAAATACAAATAAAACACAAGTTTATACACTGGCACGGCTTCGCTGAGTAGTGGAATATATTTGTTTTCATCAAACAAATGCCACCTTCATACATTTCCAGTATCGCAACCAACACCAGACTTTATTAGCCCGGTAGTGTTTTCCTAGAGGGAGGTTCCCCTTATCATAAAAAATTCACGAACAAAAGTAGCCTTCCGATTCTATTGGTTTTTCCACTGTATCATTGAGACCTTACTTATAAAACATTCCTTTGTAATTTACTACTAAAGTATTGAGGAACGATTTTAAGAAATATAGTTTTTGAAGTTATTACATTTTTTTTTATACACGATATTATCGTAGAACACAGATAGATATATATTTATTCAAATACAATCACATAAAATGTGAATGTACATTCATATCTTATTTACTAACAGTTGTAGCTAGGTTTTCTAGGTACCATGTACTTACATTTACTTAGGTCGTTGAAAAATCTGCGAAGGTACCCGTGACCCCTAACCGCTGCGGTGAAACGGAATAAAGAGGGGTTGTACTCTTTAGAAGTCCGACATCCTTTTCCCGAGGATTCGATTCAGTATCGAAAAAGATACCATTGATAAAAACACGCACAAAAAACTTCTTTATTACATAGGTAATGCCAGTTATGTCAAACATCCGATCAATATAATAAATCTATTTGTTTGTCCGTTCTAAATCGAGCTATAAATCCAAATCAACAATCCGATTGACGTAATGCAGGTAGGTAATATATGTGAGCTATTGTGTGGCGCCGATATTAGAAGCATTCAATATTCAGCACATAACGAGGTACAGGGCAGAGGCGGGACGAACTATTCAATTTGGTCGCGTTGCTTGCTACACTCCTACTGGGTCTTTTATATTAACATTTTCTTTTAAATCATAAGATGCAAGCGCGCAGGCGAGCCACCTGATGGAAAGTGGTCATCGCTCTCGGAGACCGATGGCGACTTTTTCAAAAATGTACCTACACTCTTCTTGAAGCAACCCATGTCGTAAATACCTTATGGGAGATCTGATTCCACACTAATTTGAATTTATCAAAATATTTTGATCAAGCATTTATTCCTATTTCATACAATACCAAGCGATTTCGTGGACGATTATCTGGTGAACCTCTGGTTGTCCTATAATACAGTTTCTGTGCCAAAAGTTGTGAGTTTAATTATCACACTGAAAAATTTTAAGCCACTTTTGTTTCCGAGATCATTATTCACGTTAAAAAAATCCTTCCATCCGTTTTTAATTGCATTTTAAGAAGTAATATAGTCTATATAGTAACTGAACCAATAACAAAATTATTAAGCAATAAATATTATACTAATCATAGACCATCCTAAAAAGAACAAACCATTCAGTTTCATGTCTCTTCAACAAAGACAACGCGTGGCGTCCGATATTAATGAGGTGTTAGTCGGTGTTATACGTTCCGAATCGCTTCAGTTAAGTTTCACATAATATCTCCGAAACTATTAATTTTAAAACGTTGTTCTTACTTTTATGAGCATCGAAAATTTAAAAGGTAATTTTCCTCGGAAGGTTTCAGTAGCATCTACATTTATAGTCGAGAAATCCTCTAAGTAGATGTCACGGGAAACTTCGAAACGCTTTATATTTTATAGGAAACACTTCTGTAACTAAAATATTAACCATCTACCCAATTTCATATTGAAGTTATCACTACAAAGCCGCTGTCTCCTTAAATCTTAAAACTACGCAACTGAAATTCATGAGGTTTTTTAAACAAATAGAGTGAAAAGGAAGGTTTTTATCTATAATATATGCAAGCAAAGCCTGGGCGAGTCGCTAGTGTTTCAAATAAAAAAGAAACGATTATTAAAAAACATGTTTCTACATATAAAACATCCATTTTTGAAAACCAAATTGTCATGTATCGTGCTATTAGCTCGTAAATCGCATCCCCCCAAATTGTAGCCGTAAAAGCAATTGCTGCTAACAAAAGATAATGTAAACGGTTTTAATTGCAATGATTGCGTCTTTGTAACAAGCGGTTGTAACAACATTTTTGATTGGTTGATTGGCGTTAAAGCCATTAGTTAATTAATAGCGTTTTATGTAGACCATTTGTTGACATATATCGTAGGGTTGCCATAATAAAATTATACATCAAACAATTGAAAAGTTTGACGACCATTCGGTGTAATGGTAAGACAATTGCCTTTTGCGACCAAGGGTTATGGATTCGATGCCCACACTAGAAAAAAAATACTAATTTACAAAAGAAAAGTGTGAAAATTTTCCGTTATCTAGTTGCCAAAACATAAGCTATGCTTATCGCGGTAGTATATTAAAGCGCTTTGTTAATATAATTTTACATATATTAAAATAACGAAACGAAACTAAAATTCTACAATATAATTGTCCTAACATCGGTCATAATATCTTGTTTCTACTAAAATTCTCTCTCAATATTACAGTATTGCTTTATTTATTTGTATCAAGAAGTAAACCTATTAATAACTGTAAAAGAAATAACTACAAACGGTAGTAGCGTTCTGTTTTATGCCGTGTCGGATTGGAGTAATCCGGCCTAATCCCTTAAGTAGAAGTTACGCATTCGTAATGCGTGATTATTTATGGTAATAGTATGAAATTGGTGTATTTGTTTCCTGATACTGGCTTTAGTATGATATTTAAAGAACTGTTTTTGAGATTATTAATTGTTATAATTATGGTATGTCGTTCTTTTGATTATTTTTTAGAAAACGTTTTATCTTACTTATATGGATATGTGTTAGTCTATCACGCAAAAGTACTTAATAGCTTTGGCACATAGGATACTTTATATCCCCATAATGCCTAGAAAACGGGAACTATGCGGATAAATCCGCGGGAAACGCCTTGTTGATGAAATATTATATTAAAGAGCTCAAATTTTGTTCAGTTTTTTTAGGTATGGGACTACTATATTCTTGTAGTAATAGTAACGATCAATCAGCATAGTAGTGCTCGTAATCCTTAATAAAAAAAACTTACTAAGTAAAGCAAGACAAATCCAAGGTGTTGACATCGTCGAACACAAGCTAAAGGTAACAGAATCAATTTAGAGACACAAAAGCATTCGCAAATTATAGTTAATACAGATAAATTAAATACAATGCAATTGAAGGCGAGCCGCTGCAGCCTGCAACGTAATCAACAGACCTGGCTATAATTCATTATTATCACCTTACAATTGGCTGGCGTTTGGCCCAAGTGTTAATATTTTTAATTATTTAATTACATTTTGTTTCATAGATATAACAGTTCATCTTATTATGTACGTACAAAATAGATAAAATGTAATAGGAGGTATTATGACTAAAACGTGATAATTTTTAGTTTTGGCGGGTATCTGTGCAAGAAGTACGTTCAAGTTGCTAAGCAACCATCGTTTAAGAATAGTCGTAAATCTAAGTGCGTCATGGTTTTTTAAATGGTATTGTAAAACATAATATGTCTGCACTACTTTATTTCTATTTTAAGATTAATTATTTTAACTTTCAATTGCATAATACCTTTATCATGAAAATCATCGTTGAAGCTGTTAATAATTTGGTCACAATTCCAGCATACACTGGTTTCCCTGTTACTTCTACTGTGTTTTCTTTTTAATTTATTTATTTAATTGTAAATTGTTTTATGTCTACTGTGTAGTACTGTGTGGCCTATTAGTTTTGCAGTGAATGTTTATTCTTTTCTTTTAAATCATAACCATCTACTTTAATTATTTAATTTATACGCTTTCTTCTTAGGTATTACACCGCATCTCGCAGATAATCTAAGCTCGTTGGCGAGCCTTAATATAGTGTAAGTGTTATTTGCAAATTGATTATGCGTTTGTCGCCAACAATCGGTAGCTGGAATGCTACCTTGTCTGTTTGTTAAGTGATTTAGTGGTTTGCATCTTAATTTATACGGAAGAATGTATTGCAATCTTCGCTTGATTTGTTACTTTTGGATCTGCTGATCGGTTGAAAGTTGATTTGGTTTTAACTTAAGCCAGATTGAAGGGTGATCTCTATCTGCTGATAGAGTTAAGTCAGTAAGAGGCCGATATAGCGTATTTCCTCCTTCCCCGGTATTGTAGCTATACATCAGTTTTTCCCCACAAAGTGAAATACAGACACATGATTTTGAATTTTAAACCCGATCCCGTTTTTTGTTTAATTTGTTTGGACACTCACAAATTAATAATATGCTATTCCGTTGGTAAATAATTGTTTTATTAAATTAAATTAAAAAACTAACAAACTCAAAACTAAAAACTTTATATTCTTGTCTTTTGTAACTTCACGACGACGCTAATTCTATAATATTATATTTATACATATAAGAAATTCCTCTACATTTATCTTAATTTTCTCTATCTCCTTAACAAAGATTTCGCTCAGCAAACGATAGTTTATTCTCCCATTGCATTGTCGCGATAGCAGGCCTGAGCGCTGTTCTGGTATTGTTACCTTTATTTTATGTCAGTGTAAATTGACATAAAACTGCTTAGAAATACCAGTGAGTCAAGCTAAAGGTATTTGGCTTAGACATTTTACTTATGATATGGAAGTGATATAATGAAAAATTATTAGGGTTTATATATTCTGCATATTTTAAAATGTTGTTGTCTTATTCTTTTATTTCGTAGTCTGTTTGTTTTCAAAAATGTTATGTTTGAATAAATTGTGAGATAATTATTTTTCGTTTTAAAAATATTTTATTTACAAATCTTAAAATTTAAAATTAAACGGTCAGTAGTGTTGTCGAGGTAAGATTTTTCAATTTGTACAATGCTTAACAAAAAATTGGTAAGACTATTAAACTGTTGATCTCTGTATTTACAAAACAGATTTTTTAATTATTTAAGCAATAAAGATCGAAACACAAACCTATTTTTAAAATATCAAACGAACACGATTCCTTACAAAATTAAATATTTTAAAATGGTTTCTGTAAAACGCTCGCCGAAGAACGAAACGTCGGATTCAAAAATAACCATAAAATCACGTTTAAATACGTTCTTACTATCCGTGTAAAGTGCTCCGTTTAAATTCGTTAAGCTTTTTGTATTTTACTAGTATAATAAATACTTTTAAAATGTAGGTAAAAGTACCTACCTTATTTATTAATAGTACCCGTGACATTTCAACGTTTAAAATTATTAGTTAAGTGAAAAGTGTTGAAAAGTCTTATCATTTTTAGCTCATATTCAATGTGATTAACAAATTTGATTTAATTTATGATTTGTATTTGTTATACCTACATAGGCTTCATAATAAGTGATGATTTTCATCTCTAACATTGCATTTTTATTTATTTATTTATTTTCATAAACCAAACCATATACATGTTCTTAAAAATCCCGCCAAAGTGCGCAGCGTTTGTCGGTGGAAAAAACGCTTGTTTTTACAGTTTTATGTCTTTTTAATATACTATGCCCCTTATATAGTCTATGACACTCACTTACCTATGACACTATTAAAATCGGTTCGGCATCTTACTCGTAGTACCTACAATCTACATATTGGTCTCCTTAGCCATAGTATGAAAGCCTCAAATATATACCAGAACACTGAACGGCCAATAACAATAACCAACATACTATTTCCCTATTGTTCCCAGACGTCGCGTCATTCGCAAATCGCAAAGCAATAGAAATACTCAATATTCCATTTCCATAATGCTCGCTATGGCTACTTACAATCGACAGGAGAAATTATAGCGCACTTATCCGATAAAATAACATCGTGATTCAGACAATAAAATTCTATCGATATGGCCTACAATGAAGACATTTCGCATTTAGCGTTGTAAGTTCGGTTGTGCGTGGGACACGACGCTTGGACGGTTAAAAGATGTAAGGGTAAGCGGGATGGATATATAGTTCTCAGTTCCATCTTTTTATGATAGTGTCGATTAGATCTATTTCTCACCTTCTGTCCCTTTATTTTTTTCTCTTTCAGGCTTTATGTATTCTGATTCTTCTTCCCATTGCGCTTATTAATCGTCCTTGAATATTAAAAAGCAATAAACTGTAACCCTCAATAAAAATGTTTGGGCTTAAAGAAGTTTATACTTCATTATACAATCTACAGACCACTCAAAATTAAGTTGCATTCTCAATTCGAACACATTTAAAGTGAACTATAAGAATTCGCTTAACGCTCCTAACTTGGTCCACAGCTATGCATGCGCACGCGCAGATTGAGTGGTGCAGCATCGGCCACAATCAGATAAGACTGTGTGTTCAGTGGCTTATACCTAAACAGTATAACTTCTGGAGGAGACTGTAGCCTTAAATAGTATATATACTGCTTTATTTCCCATTTTTCCCTTCCCGCCCGTTTTTATCCATTCCTTTATTCTCATTTGTCATCTTTCATCCTTTACTTTTCTTCTTTCGTAAGAGGCAATAATGAATTTCCAAGCTTATTCATGGGCGGGCGCTGATTTTCAATAAAAGGTGTCGTATTATTATATGTTTGTCGAGGAATAATCAGATCACTATTTTAATATTTAATGTAAGACTTTAAAGCCACAGCTCGTGTTTAGAATCTTCCTCTATAGGCTTGAAGTGTGGAGGGGCCGTTACGAATGCCGAGTTCAGAATCGCTAAGATAATTTTATATATTTTTCAACTTTTTGACCATGAACCTTTAGGGCCTAGCGGCTAGCTATTCAGTAGTTTGTATGATGATCTTTCCTTTGGTTTAGAGATGGCGTTTCATTCTTCTTCCTCCAGTTTATGACTATGAATAGGTAGCTACAATCTTTACTTAACATTGATATTTTGCAACTGTATATTTTTATTTTTCCCTAACATTAATAATTACCGTTCTATCTAGTTTTTTATCACTATGGCAACAATAGTGGCGCCTACTGCCATTAAATTGTGGGAGCTTATGATAATGTACGAGATTATACCAATCTCGGATGAATTGTTAAAATCTGAGTGATCTGATCACCAAAGAATGTCATCTGATAAAATACGGACGGACATATAGCGTTTATATACTTATATGTATTTATTTAAAATATTATACTCGCGTCGTGTGTATATTTTAACCGACTCAAAAAAGAGGGAGGCTTCTCAATTCGACCGATTCAATTATCCTTGATAAAGCTGCAACCATTAAAATGCTATTTTTATTTACCAAACACAATATATTAAATAACAGGATCAAGTTTTTTAACAAAAAAAAATACTATTTTAATATTGTTTGTTCATAACTATTATCATTAGTAAGTTGAGTTATTATAGTAACTTAGCGAACATAATGACAGCTCAACTAACTTACTAGCTTTAATATTAACAGTTATAACACTAACTTTATTTTTAAAACAAAAAGCAATTATTTATTACATCATTCAATAGCGAACGATATCTTTACATAATCTGTGGTAGCAATGTTAATTCCAACACCATAAATATTTCCAAATAAATAAAGTGACATTTCATTCAAAACCCGGTTCAATAAAGACGTCGAACGTCAAGCACTAAAATATTCATTATTATTTGAACAATCTCCTATCTTGAATATTGCAATGTTTGTATTGCAAATTAAATTGCATCGCACTGTTGGAATTGATTTCAAACAAACTGCAAACCACATTTTGATATAACGTATTTATTTGCAATTTGATTGATATAATAAATTTTTAAAAATCTAATATCCGGACACCCGGATTTCCAAGTTCCTTTCAATTATATAGTAAAGGAAATCTAATAAAATTTTAATTTAAAATATATAAAAACGAAATGATATAACTTGCTTGCTTTCTATGAGGGAGAAAGAGAGAGACGGACAGAGAAATACGCGCACGGCGCACAACTATCGCAAAAAGTGTCGTTACAACATTTGGTCTTAATTTTTTCCGTCATTCGCAACTCCCGACTAGAAACAACATGTACCCGTGATTCCGTAGATCATAGTATTGATATACTGATGGATATTATTGAATACTGCAGTGCTAAATTTGAGAATCAAAATTCATAACATATGGGTGAATATTACCAAAAAAAAAATCAAGACTTATATGTATCAATATTAAACCTCACATGCTACCTCGTGTGTAACATTACATACGACAAATATAAGTATACATTAATCATTGCAGGACTATGAAAGTAGTTCTAATTACCTTTAAAAAATTAGTCACTTTATTTAGTCACATTTAATATTCCAGACAATTGCTTTTAAAACTATTACAAACTCAAACTAGAAAGCTACTATATTACCATCCTTCTTTTAAATAACTCATAAATTATTATTCAGTTGTAGCACTGTATCTACTGATATTAAAAACTATTCCCGCTTACAAATAACAATAGGCAAGATGCAAATGCCACTTGCACGCGGTAATAAGACAGCTGCCTGGCGTTCTGTAGTGCTAATAGCAACACAGACAACACTACTGAACATCCCAGCTCTTGTGATAGAGACGTGAATTACGGAGTTACTGTATATGAAAGTGATAGATTTCCGAGTATTGTTAAGGTTTATTTCGAAATGAGAGGCGAAAATATATTATTTGATAGGGTTTAAGGATATAAGCCTAATAATTGAACGTGTTGTCTAAGATTTAGGAGACTTAAGAAGTCTACAAAATTGGATCTATTCCTACCAAAGGGAGATAGAAGATAGTAGTCTAAGATCTTTTTTATTTCAACTTAGTATTTCAATAAGACTGCATCGATTCTAATGGTGATTGTGATGGTTTTTGGTGAGTTTAAAGTTTTATATAACGGATGCAATGGCAAACCCTATAGCATCATGACACTTCTTCGCTAACGATCAGACAAGATGGCGGTCCAATATCTCCATAATATTTATAAAAGTAAGTAAGGTACACAAGGCATAATAACTTGAAAACTACTCGCTTCCCCAAACAATACATGATTCGTAAATAATAAATGTACTAAAATTGCATAAGCAATACCTTAACAAGGCAATGCTTTCATACAGTGAATTGACGTTGTACGAATATTATATGCATGTTCGATGTCTTGAGGCCCCGCCTTTATAATATATTTGAAATAGCACATAAATAAAATATAAATATTTCAGGACACTTATACACAGCGCCATCTAGTCCTTCGTTAAGCAGAGCTTGCGTTATGGTAACTAGATAACGGATAAATTACATATTCATAATTTTTTTGTAAATACAAGCGGCCATATCTGACCATGAGTGACTCACGACCAGATATGGCCGCTAGCCATCTTCCCCACCATCATATTATAAAAAATATTTTTTTTTTAAATCAGGCCTAAAACATGACTTTTGTTAAAATATAATACATTTCTTTACAAATAGGTTTCCTTTCCTCGGACTGTCTTCGTAAATTTTATATGATTTAAGTGTCAGTCTGTCGTTACAGTAATATATGGGGAGGCATTGTCTAGACGGTGGAAATAATAATAGATTATATTTTTCGTTATTTGATAATCTGAAATGCTAATCATAGAGTTGAGTTTTTATTAAATTAAGTTTTTAATACGAAAAGGTTAGATTTTGTATGACTAGACTCAACTTCACATTTATTGAATTATTTACTAAATATTTATATTATGTTTTAAGGTATAGTACATACATTCCATAGTTGTAAATAAGGATCGACGGAAAGTATCTCCCGAAGAATTATACAGCATTGGATAGTATTTTTATACGTTAGGTAATGTCATAACTAATCTATACTTAAAATATAAAGCTGAAGAGTTTGTTTGTTTGTTTGAACGCGCTAATCTCAGGAACTACTGGTTCGAATTGAAAAATTATTTTTTAATTGAAAAGACAATTTATCGAGGAAGGCTTTAGGCTTCATAACATCACGCTGCGACTAATAGGAGCGCAGAAATAATGGATTAACAAATCAGCGGGGACGAAGTCGCGAGCAACAAAAAAAAACGAAACATACAACCAGTTTTAAAGCAATTGAAACCAAAGTTTTCTTCAAAAACTCAATTATAATAATAATGATTATTAATAAATGAAAAGTCCTTCTAGAATCTAGATAATAAAGATTTTCCTCAAATTAAATTAAAGTCATGAACTGAAATGTAAAATGTTAATGCAACGTTCACATTTCCTTAATTTTCATGTGAAATGAATGCTAAATATATTTGCATTTCCAACGTTGCTATTAAAAGATTGCACAGTTGTGAGTTTCTCATAGTCTTTTATGCAAATTCTATTTAATTATACGCTTCTCATAGCGCTGTTTTAATATATGTTATCAGTTGGACTTTGCTTTAGAATTAAAATTTTCTGCTCATATGTAACTACAGGTATAGTACGCGTCATTTATGTTTTGCGATTGACGAGAATACCTGCGCATCGGTAGAATCGCGCTCGTAATTGACGTATTGGTGCGAGAAAGACAACACGACTGGGGAACCGTGTCGTTCCCTCGATACCTTATTTTTGACTTCTGCGCAGGTTACTTTCAGCGCTAAAGATTCGTTACGCGTACTATATCTTTGTTGATTATTTAGTATTCGTGTTTAATTCATTAAAATTGGGACAACATTTGCTTGTTATACCACCATAGCAGTATAGACTAGTATTACTAATGTAACAGAAAATTAATAAGAATCTACATAATAATCTAATAACACAGCATTAATAAGCAAATTCTAAATATTTAACCAATATTAATTATGAAACATGAAGTCAGCAAAACAGCTTATTATCGTATGGTATAAAAAGCTTCCGAACGGTAAAAAACATCAGCTGAATATTTGAAAACGGACTGCTCCGGCTGCATTGTTATAGAAACATTAAACATGTTACTTCTCTATTTTGTTCGCGCACACGTAAACTATGTCTACTTATATTTAAGAGGCTTTTAAATGAGACGATACGACCACGATACGATAATATTTAAATGTATTTATCGTTAGTAAAAATATTTTATTTAAAACAATTATGTGTCTCTATATACCTGCATTTTTTAAAAGTAAACATATAAAAACATACACTATAACTGTAAATTGGGATAATTAAATTTATAATGCTATATTTTACATAACATAGCCATCACACATACAAAATATAAATTCCAATACTCTTATAAATTTTATAATTAAAGAATCATCTAGGCCTATTTTTATTCCTACATTGTATCATTATAAATGACCACACAGTCACACTACTCTTCAAGCTTATTTACATACTACGACACGATATATCGCATCGCTTTATCAAAACTACCAATCGTCGTGCCATTTAATGAAGCTCCATTGAGGCGTGTTCGAGTCCCGTGTTATTGCTGTATTTATTAAAATAACACCGGCTTAGCTAACTGTTGCGGCATTGCAAGTCAATTCTTATGTTTATTTGCTCACTGGGAGCTCTATAGAACGCTTGGAATTCGCATTTCAATAGCTTTTAAAGTCTATTAAATGGTATGGAATGAAAAGAAACGTTGTTTGTTATAATATGCTGCTAATTGCTTTTATGAGTATTCTCGATATGTTTGTAAATGGCTTTAGTAAACACGACCGCTTGGTGTAGTGGTGCAACTGTCGTCTACGCCAAGGGTTAAGGGTTCGATCCCCATACATAAGAAATATATTTATGATTTAAATTTGTATCGTACTGGGTCTGAGTGTTGCAATATGTATGTATGTATTTAGTAAAGTATGTATGTCATTTACCCGTTATCTAGTAGAGATAAAACAAGCTCTGCATTGCTTTTGTCCTGCAAGGGTCCTGAAGTAAGACGTTCGACGTTGTACGTACGACAATTTAATAAATTCTAATCTTAGTTTAAATTTTATGAAAATAAGTCGACAACATTTGTATTTTGTATAGTGATGATTAAGGTATAGTACGCGTCACGAATCTTTAGCGCTGAACGAAACCTGCGCAGAAGTCAAAAATAAGGTATCGAGGTAGCGGCGCGGCGCGCAGGGCGCGTGATCGTCGGGTGCGCGAGCGTTGATTGGTTGTCCCAGTCGTGTTGTCTTTCTCGCACCAATACGAGAATTACGAGCGCGATTCTACCGATGCGCAGCTATTCTCGTCAATCGCTAAACATAAATGACGCATACTGTATACGTGAACATCCAATTCCTATGACCTCAAAACACAATAATAATATAATTTATGCAACACTTTGTCCACGCAAATGTAAACAGAGTACTGTTATTATATCCCCTATCTTAATTAATTCGATTAATTCCGCATACAAAAAGCGTTTGACCGCTCAATCAAATTAGTATTCCTAGCACTGAAACATCAAGATGCTAAACTCGGCACAAAATTACCGAGCGATTCGGACAAACCAAGTCTTAGTAATTAGAATTGCAAATTGGTGAGGTGTCGTATCCAGTAAAAGCAAATGTCGGCAATTATAAAGTTGCTCCTGAAGTTATTTTGTAAGCAGTAGAATGTAATATCGTTATCCGAGGACGTTTGGGAGGACCATATCCCTCTTTTTAAACTACAACGTGTTACATTGGCGGGACTCGGTTTTGAGCACCAGCATTCTATTCACGGTATCCGAATCTATTTAGTGCAAAAACGCGGTATAATTTAAGCCAATATTGACAAAAATATTAAGAAAACAGGTAGCTATCTTACTTTAAAGTTAGAAGTTAGAAAATTCTGGTTATTCGTTGTGCCATGTTTTAGTTTTAAATGAGCGATATGTTATGATGGCTTTTGTATCGCATTTATTGATTTTAAAGAGATACTCTAACAGATGACTACTTTAGGAGTTTACTTTAAATACTAATGGGTTTCGGAGAATTTACCAGTTGATTTAAAAGACGGCTTAATTCGATGGAGGAAGGAACGCATGTAATTTCTGATCAGCTACCATTATTCTCCTTGTTGATAAATAGAATTTTAATACCACTTACTTATTAATTATGACGTTATAACTTAGTAGTTATATTTAATATAAATAGTCATTAAATAAGGAAAAAACGGGCAGGTGAATCACCTAATATCTATAATTGTTATATATAACTGTGAAGTGGAACTTAATTATGAAGAAATACAGACACAAAAGAACCATCAAATTTTAAAATTCTGCGTCCCAAACACATAATAAAATAAATATTGCGAGGTTATTTTCCATAATGAAGGAAGGTAGCCCTTACCAGACCCGACTTGGCTTCAAATCTCAGTGTTTACGGTAAACAATCCCTTTGAAGATTAAGACAGAATCGAAATGCCGCCCGAATATTTATAAGGGTTCATATTTATTGAGAATAGATGTTTTTATAGGCTACTACGCCTTGCGTTTTTTAAGTCATTTTATCGTTATATTTTTAGCATATAATATACTAGCTGACCCGTTATTTTTGTAACTTTATGATATAACCTATAACACTCAGCAATAATGTTATCTATTGATGACAGGATTTTTAAAGTCGGACCAGCAGATCCCGCGATTACCCCTCACCTTATAACAAACACACAAACTTTGTTTCTTTATAATATTAAGTAGCATAGATTATGAACGAGAATATATGTCACGATACTTTCACGTACAAAATTACAGAATGCTGAAACTTGGTATAGAAGTGGTTTAGACCATACTCCATACACACACACACACTACCCGGACACAAGTTTTTGATAAAGTCTAGTAAAAATATTATAATTAAATTTTAAAACAGCTAAGAAACGACGGTATCATAAACCGCTCGTTCGTAATAAGCCTAACAATAGACTTAGTAAACGTTTTTAACGATTTTAAACGGAGCATCGAATCTGGGTCGTTTATTGTTTTCAGTTTAACTTTCCCGATGTTTTGGAGTCGACGGGCCGAGAAATTGCTTTCTAAGTTGCGAACTTTTTAAATACTTTAAAAATTATATCTGGATAATTTCCAACGTTATTTAATTTGAAGATAATTGGGTGGTTTGTTTTCATTTACTTTTTACCATAAAAAAATACCTTTCTCTTTTTTTATTTTATAGCAGTGACATTTGACAGTGACATTTTAAGTTTCATGTTTTTATAATTTTAATATAATCATCGATTAACTTATTTGTTGTCTATGGTCTTGTTACATTTAGGTATTTATTTTCGGCACCTATTTATCCCCCGAGAAAACTATTTATAATTAATTTATATACCTTGCGAACATAAAAAATAATTAACAAGATATACTTTATGGATATTTAATCTGTGGTTTGTATATATTATCGAAATTTAATCTGTAATACATTTTTGACATTACATACTCTGTGGACTTTTACTGCAAGTATAATCTGTGGTTTATTTTAGTCTGTGTCTGTACTCTGTATGGCGTCTACCAGTTTACAGACGCACTCGAGACGATATCCAATATTTGCAAATACCAACACGGTAATGTCATTGTCATGGACTTGTCTTAGAACGCTTAGCAAATATTGTTCATTGTTTGATGTTTGCTGACAGGTTTAATGAAATAGAAATGGCGGGATATTGTTGAGACATCCGAATGCAATTTGGTATGTTAGCTGCTTGTGAATACATTTGTTTTGAAATTAATTAGAAATAAACATTAATTCATTGCTACAAGCATAGATTAATTTTCAATATTTACCTATGCTTTAACAAGAATGCCGCAGATCTTTAAATAAGTTTATAGAGATGTCATTTCAACGCTAATAAATGTATGAGCTGAGTATACGTCATGTTAACAATATTTTTTAATTCAATTTAAATTTTGAACCCAGGTGCTATTTAGCTTCTATTTTGATATAGGATTTCTAGCACAGTAATGCTACGGGAACGGAAACTCCACTAATACGTACATTGGGCATATTTAGCTCAGTTTATAAAGATGTTTACCAATCTGAGGACTACTTAGGACTAAAATAATTAATAGGATTAGTACGAAGTAGTCTTATGTTCCGACGGCGTCAACCGACAGAGGTTTTCGATTGTAGCTTCGAGTCTTTTAATTTCTATTTTACCCAACATTATAAGAAAGGTGGTATTTTACGTTCCCTACGATTCGAAGATTTGTCATATAAACAATTTCAACTACTCAAAATGTATGATTTAGCATTCACAACATGAAATGATTTCGCAGTTCGGTGGGACGCGGCAACCAGACGCAGACAACATGTATTGAGTTCAGCCAACCGGCGTTAGCTATTGTTAACTTCCTGGCTTTTGCTTTGAATGTAGTAACTACAAAGGGTACAATTTTATTGGAAAAGGTTTTTTTATTTATTTCACTAATATTTACAAGAGGTTTTGTTGTTCTGTTTTTTTATTATTATTTCATTCTGATATCTCAAAGAATATGTGCACAAAATTTCATGATAATTGGTTCAGCAGATTTTCCGTGAAAGTGTAACAAACATCTCTACTTTCACCTTCTTTCTAAGTAAGGACAATGATATTATATAATAGATATGTTATACCCATATAAATCAACCGAAAAAAGTGTTCCGCACAGCAGCGGCAGCACACATACATAAAAGTCAAACGATAGAAAGAGATAAATAAAACTAACAAAAAAAAAGAGATAGTTCTATTAATTGCGCGTGAATAATTAGGATGTTTTTGCGTCTTTAAAATTTTGTTGCCATAACATATCTATTTAATATAATATCATTGCCTATAGCACTACTAGTAAGCATGAAAGTACCTATCATATATACCAAAAGTATTCTTTCTTTAATGTGATTCGTTAGATAGTTAGGTTACCATTAACTTAAAATGTCTCAGTACGTTGTCAGTCGGTGCAGATGTGAATCGACGAAAAACTCTTTCCAATAAACGTGACGTATTCCAATTTATCAAAAAGCAGGAAAATGCCTTTGAATGTTTCAGTTTTAAACAAAATGAAATAAAAATATATGCAAAGGTTCCGATCGAAGTTTGCGAGCGATTTCTGATGGTACTCTTGATATGAATTGCGAGGGAACGCCGGGCGCTCGGCTTGTTGTCGTTGTAGTTCATACTTTTGTAGATAATATGAAAACATTTTGCTGCAATCTCGTTTTATATTAATACTTCAGGGGCAGATTTTTTGAGACTTCGCTATCTAGTCCCACGCTATGCAAGCTGTGTTATGGCAACTAGATATCGGGTAAATTATATACTGGCATAGGAATACTAAAACTCCAGAAAAACATAAATGTATATTTCCAGAATGGAGGCCGAACCAAGGGTTGTTCTTTGGCGAAAAAGGCATAGGCAGTTATTACATATTAAGAGAAACTCCCACGTATAATTTAGTTTACTGAAGATCTAAGTATACAGACAGAAGAAAGGGACTTTGTTTTATACTATTAATGATATGAATTTAGTTGATATGTGTAATGTACGGTCAGCAACGCGAGAACAGCACGTGTAATGGAACATAGCGCGCCATAGCACGAGTCAGCGTTACGTGTGCCCAAATTGAATGGACCGTTTTTAGGTAATTGAAATGTGCTACTTTTGGAAATTACTATTGATTATTACATACATATAAAGAAAGCGAAGATTTTTTTATGTTTATTCAATCGAATTTTTAAAACCTTCTTGATATAAGTATAAACGAAACTAGTCGTAATTTAAAAGTTCGTTAACAATTAGAATTGTAATTTATATAAATACTAGCCGTTCCCCGCGGTTTTACCCGCGTAGTAACCGTTCCCGGGGCAATACCGGGATGTAAGCTATACTATCTCTCAAGATGGATCGAACTGCACATGGTGTGCGAATTTTATTATAATCGGTTAAGTGTTTTAGGAGTCCATTGAGGACATACATTGTGACACGAGATTTATATATATTAAGATATGTTGACATTACTATAATTTTAAGTTTAAAGTTAATGTCAGATGTCAGTGTTACAATTTTTCACAACATTTTTTTCCTCGAATCTTGTCAGACAACACAAATACGAGTTTCTTCTGACGATTAAAATATTTAATCACCAGCATTACGATTCCAATAGATTACGACAACAGTGAAAACAATCTATTTATATCCAAACGCGTTCAATATATATCGTTTAGACATCATTATTTCCGTGAGAGGAATAACGGGAGCCTCTTAATTGCTTCTAAAGTGTGTTCCCTATATATCAATGTAATGCTTTATTGTTAGGGCATCGCTAGACAGTTATGTGTTTCCGATCTATAAATGTATATAGCTGTTTTGGCTTACGCTTTTTATATAAGATGGAAAACCAGCTGGCACGCAATGTGGTGATACGAGCGGTCCATGAGCATTGTAATCACAGACACGGTATTTTCTTAAGGACTCTTGAATATTGGAAAGCTTAATAGGTATAGTAACCGTCAAAAATGTTTATCGATTGACGAGAATAGCTGCGCATCGGTAGAATCGCGCTCGTTGGTGTGAGAAAGACAACACGACTAGGATAACCAATCAACGCTCGCGCACCCGACGATCACGCGCCCCGCGCGCCGTACCGCTACCTCGATACCTTATTTTTGAATTCTGTGCAGGTTTCGTTCACCGCTAAAGGTAATTGACGGTTACTATACGCAGGAAAGTTGTGTATGGCAAGGAGTTACAACTAACCTACCCCAATCTCCAACCGACAGATCTTTGTTGTTTGTGTGTGTGTTATATTGATATCTAAAGACACTGATCTTGATAACGTAAGGTATGAATGTAATTAGTGCAATCTAGCTGTTAGGCCGCTGGTTGTTACAACGTTACGCGTAGTAAAGCATTTTTAAATAAATAAAGGTGCTAATTTTTATTATCCGAACGAAACAATGAACTTCATAACTACCACATAAAAAGGCAACGCTTGGCATAGCTTTAATATTTCTTCAAAGCTCTTATGCATTATAGCATATACTCTAACAGTAGCCTAACCATATAGCAATTTAAATAAATCGATTGTTTTTAAGTACTTAATGACTTAAAATAAATAGTTTGAGTGATCAATTTTGACAACACTATTTTAATTGCCTTTTTTGGTTATTTACAAGTTCGTTTCTATTCTATTAAATTGCCGATATTAATCACGGAACTCGTGTTATAATATATCTTTAGTTTTTGATGTGAATTGCATCGTTGGTGGGTACTATTAATAAAATGTGAATATTTAATATACTTATATATAACTATATTATATAATAGTATACATTTAATTGTCTCACCAATCAAAAATTTTTTTGGGAAACACAACATCTTTTGAGCCAAGGCAAGTGTCAATATTTTGAAAAATTCCTACAAACGTTATGGATATCAGACGTAGCTTACAATATGAAAAAGGATAATTTATCTAACTTTTTTCCTTTAACCGCAGTGCACAGCTAGAAAGTATAACACTATAAACAGATTATAAATAACCTGAAATTATTAATCAGTAGCTATTACATTTCTAAGCAAAATGTTCTTAATTTATGTACCTTATACAATAGTATCTCTATCTGTATAATAATAAGCCAATAGACACGCGGAATATCAGAAAAACTAGTCAGGTCTCCTTCGGAAATGTTTTAATTATTTAAAACACATATAATAACACATACCTTTGCAACACTGCAAATTTAACTAAATAAACGAATTACATACTAAGAAAATAGAACAATTGCCCGCAAACATTGAAAGCCGAATTCAATTAAGCATGGAAAATATTTGCGATGTAAGCGCAAATGAAACGATGAAGGATGAAGTCGTTAGCATTCAATTAAGTTAAATGTGTGTGTTGCACTTGTGTTTGTAGTGGTGGGGTGAATGGCCTGTCAAATCAGTTTTACA
>JADANM010006178.1:987536-1006035 GCA_026213755.1 Eurema hecabe
ATTTTAAGTATAATTTCAACATAAAATCCTACTTAACATTACAAGTACATTATTTCTCTATAATCTGTACCCAGTAAGAAGCCCATCGCAATGCCTCCATAGCTTAATATAATTTACATAACTAATCCATTTGAAACTAAATGTATAGGATTTTATTAGCGGCTTCATACATACATTAAAACTGTTCGTCGAAGTTTTATGTATGTTTGTAGGTACTATAAAGAGTTTGTTTATTTGTTTGTGTGAACTATAGGTCGTATTAAAAGAAAAAAAAATAGAGTATTTTTTTATGCTCTGAACAATACTGGACAGACAAAAAATAAACCTATGCATTTATAAGTGTAGAATCTTTGTGTAATTGTGAGGATTATTTTCCCTAATGAAATATTATGATACTTTATTTATTTTTAAATAAAAAATATATATTTTTATTTATTCGTGAAGCTCATACCTACTCTAGAAAATGACATAATTAGACAATTTCAATAATAGTCATGATGCTTAGAAACAAGAAAAATCTTCATAGGTACTAATTTGTACAAGTATAAGGAACTTTTTAACTATCATAGTTAGTAATACATAATTACTATTTCATATTTAATTATTAAGACTAAGTATTTACGGCTTTTTTATAATCTTAGACATTTAAAAGTCAAAAACAGACCCCACACAAATACAATGTAAGTGCCTATTAAAGAATTAGATACGCCTTATAATTTTACTTTTCAACTCCAAATGTATTAAACGATTGTTAATCTTCAAACGAGCCGTTAAGCAAAAAAAGGTTAGAAATGAGAATAGTAACTGCGGTCAATTAACTTTTAGACACGCCTCTGGCACGTCTATTGTTGTAGGTCTATGGCAAATGCCGCGATCTCTCGAATAATTAGTATTTTGTATCTGTACCTGACTGCTAATGTCCAAAAATAATGACCACAAATTCGTCAGCTTTTTCAGTGAACAAAAGGTTCTGCCTATTTGTAGATTTGAACAGAAATTATTTTGAAACTTTTGCAGTAATTTAAAAAGGAAATTTCGTGTTTTTTTTTTAAAATGATATTTGAAAAACGAACTATTATATTAAGACACAAATGTATTTTTGTGTACAGATAGATGTAAATTGTTTTATAAAAAAACTAGCAGCTCCCCGCGGTTTTACGCGCCTAGTTCCCGTTTGCGGGGCAATAGCGGAATAAAAAGTATCCTTTGTTTAAATCCAGGGCATCAGCTATCTACATACCAAATTTCAACTAAATCGCTCCAGCCGTTTTGCCGTAAAAGAAAGACAAACATAAAAACACACTTTCCCATTTATTTATTAGTATGGATAAACAAATGTAAAATAAAATAATTATGTAAACAACATCCAGGTATGAAACCACACTACGATTCTAAATATCCCTATTATCTAGGTTTATGCAAAATTCACGTTGCAAAATCAGCACTCATTAATACATTAAACAGTGAGTATTTACACGATCCTATGCAAACAATATGTAATTTGATTCCCCATGCGTCGCTACCCTGTGTACCCTGTGTAGGGTATAGGGTATAGGGTATAGGGTATATGGGATATGCTGTTGTTTTATGAAAGGGTTACCAATCGATGTATGTGTTTTACGTGATAATTTTGCGGGTAACGAAAGTTTGTATAATGGTTGAATCTGAGGAAATATTTTGATGGTATGTTCTTATTCTTTTAAGTAGCATATCACCGTATTGGTTATGAAGAAATGGAATGAAAAGCAAATAGCAGCTAAAGAACTACAAAGTATTACGAATAAAACAAAAGAAGTATTTCGGAAAAAAATAATATTATTTATATCGAATAATAAACGGTAGATATAACATACTTAATAATAAATGAAATACTAGAAGAGGCATACCAGGCTGAAAGCCTCGAAACTATTGCACCCTTCCACAGAAAACTGCCGTCAATAAGTGACTTCCTACGAGTATTGGTAACAGTATACCGTTGCGTTTCGTGCGAGCGTCAGACACAGTTTTTTTTATAACCTCCATTATCCAATATTCCCTTTTTTGTTACTCCCTTCCCTTTTCATTCTGTTAATAGTTGACATTTTCTCTGTTCCTTCTGCATATCAATGACATCCTGCAATTTGGCAGTATTCATTGCTATGCAGATGACAGTACTGGTGATGCATTATATACCGGCCGACGCACTCTTTCCCGGGATCACGTCACTGAGAGTCGGAACGAACTTGTGTCTCAAATCGAGCTCTTGCTTGATAAAGTCTCGACTTGGGGTCGGGCTAATTTAGTCGAATTTAACCCCAAGAAGACACAGGTCTGCGCGTTTACCGCGAAGAAAACACCCTTTGTCGTATCCCCTCGGTTTGAGAATACTCCCCTTGGTACCACAGCCAGTATCGGTATTTTGGGCGTCAACATCTCGAGCGATGTTCAATTTCGAGGTCATTTGGAAGGTAAGGCCAAGCTGGCCTCACAAAAGCTCGGCGTGCTCCAGAGAGCGAAGCAGTATTTCTCGCCCAAACATCGCCTCATGCTTTACAAAGCGCAAGTGAGGCCACACATGGAATACTGCTCTCATCTCTGGGCCGGAGCCCCTCAGTACCAGCTCCTTCCATTTGACCGCCTTCAACATCGAGCGTCTCGGATGATTGACAGTACCGACCTTACTGATCGGCTTGATTCCCTGGCACTGCGAAGAGATGTCGCGTCTTTAAGCGTATTCTACCGCATCTATCATGGGGAGTGCTCAAATGAGTTGTTCGGTTTGATACCTGCCGCTGATTTCCACCACCGCACTGCACGCCACAGGTTACAATACCATCCTCACCACCTTGATAGCTGGCAGTCAAGCACAGTGCGTTTTCGCAGGAACTTTTTGCCACGCACGACCATCTTGTGGAATCAGCTTCCATATGCAGTGTTCCCGGACAAATACGACTTGGGGACCTTCAAAAAAAGAGCGTACCTATCCTTAAGAGGCCGGCAACACACTCGTGACATCACGAGTGCTCATGGACGGCGCTGATCACTTTCCATCAGGTGACGCGCCAGTTCGTTTGCCCCCTATTATATAAAAAAAAAAAAAAACATAGGCTTGCTATTCCCGTATGGGCGTAGCTCGTTTATCATAATCATCGGCGAACCTTTCGCTCAGTTGCCTAAAAGTAGAAAAAAACTATCCTAGGCGGTTTCCTTTGTGTAGCGGTCTGCTTGATGTGTTAACAAAATCCAATAAAGTCTCTAAGTAGCAACTGAATCGACAAATGAGTAATACACTCACATACATACAAACAATATTTCATAAACACGTATCCGTCACGTATGCGATCTCGGTGGCCGGGCCATAGATTATTTATTATTAACTTGTGGGAATATCATAAAAATAATATAAGCTATTCTTTATACTTTGTATTCTATGTTATAATTTTCAAATCTCTGAAATATGCACATCACACTGTATGCCAATACACATCGAATTACATTTAAATTAAACAATTATATTTTATAATCATATTTCATAATATATTTTTCGTTCCAATGGTGAATGTCGATAGCGTTTGTTAAAGTAGTTTCAGATAGTTAATTAAATATTAGTTTGATGCGATGAAACGATGAATATCAAGATAAGATAAAATTATAAAGCGTATTGTAGTTTCTTGTTTGTATTAATACACTAGCGAATTATTTCCCATAATATGTATTAATACTAGCTGTTGCTCGCGATTTCATCCCCGTTTTTCCATTATGTAGCCTAAAGCCTTCCTTGATAAATTGTCTATTCAATATAAAAATAATTTTTCAATTCGAACCAGTAGTTCCTGAGATTAGCGCGTTCAAACAAACAAACTCTTCGGCTTTATATATTAGTATAAATTTATGCAAAAATATTTAAACTGCGTAAAAGCCTTCAGCAAAATCTAAGCTAATTAATCTCACTACAAAAATACGATATCCACTTGAAATCTAGTGACACGAAATTACCATTTGATATCATTTAAATTTAGCATATCTGTACACAATAATCTATAACAATGCCACCGCAAGCGCCTTACTTAGCGGCGCGTGCGCGTACGAATTACAAATTCTAATGTTAAAATCTACTTAAACAATAAAATCGTGGTACCATAAGGTTGTAAAAAATGAATTTCAATGACGAAACGTGATTGCGTTCGAAATTCATCAGCTACGTTACTTCCTCTTTTGTTGGTACTATATTTATTAACAGATTATTTAAAATAGCTCCTATTTTTAGGCAAAGAAGCGCCTTAGTAAGAATGGGTATGAATTTCATTCGGAGATGTCAATATTTACGATATAAAGCTCGTCCTACCATTCTAATTATAGGATTCTCTTAAGGAATTTGGCTCCTTCTTTAATAAGACAAATGAATGAACAGCCGATCTACTCCCGACGCGATCGAGAATCGATTCAACTCGATCTCAATGGCATTTCGTACTCCCAATACCGATACTAGCGCACGATTGTACAGCGGCTACATTTGAAACTAACCGAAGCGAATTTTTTTTTTTATAATATGTAGAGGGGAGACGAGCTGGACGCACTCCTGATGGTAAGAGTAACGCCAGTCCATAGCCAGTGCAGTGCTACCCGGAACTTTGCTATAAAGCCCAACTCCGGGCAGGGGTGCGTTACACCGACGCTCCCCACTTTGAGTCTTCAGATATTAAGGCTCATGAGCCCAGTAATTTCGTTAATATTTCTTTAGATCGTAACTTTTGGTACCCTCGGCGCCGTTGATCGACTGACAATCGAATAACAGGATCGTTATTGGATCTATATTATACTGAATTATACCTTTTAACCTTCCTTTTCATCAATACTGGTGAAATACTCAACTCATAATACTGGTTAAAAATTTACAAAATCTAAGTTAGTCTAAAGATACAACAAAACAAATATAAGTATATATTTGGTGACCCGATTTTAAACTAGTACTTTTTATATAGGCAGTAATGGTTCAGCCTTTATGGGTATAAAACATTTGAATACCCCACGTGTCCAATAAGCACCCACGCCCTCCCCTTAGCTTAATTTTTCTAATTGAAACATATTATTGTTCCTTTTAATTATATGTTATTGCTTATCCATGCGGGTACTTTTGAATTTTATTTACCGGTTCTGTAAAAAGTACGAGAGTTTAATTTCTGCCATAGAATTGTAATACCAAAAACTCGCAAAGTGAAGCTATTTCAAAGTTGACAATTTCGTCTACTTACATCGATAGTCGCCGCATTTTTTTCGTAGATGTCATTGAGTATAAGAATGAATTTACAGAATTAAAAACAAATTTATATTTTCAATGTTTACCTACTTAGTTATATCTATCTACATTATCTACCTAAAACTATCAAAATAAAAAGGAAACAACCAACAAACACTAAGCTCAATCTAAAAAGTGATTTCTATGAATCCAATTAAAATAGAAATATTCGTTTGTAACGGCAGTATCTCGTGAAACATTCGATCCCATATATTACAAGAACGAAAACAACTCCAAGATATAAGATAACCGATTAAAGACTGTAAATCAGTTTAAAACAGGGATGTATAACGTTGACTAGATGGTGTACATGAACAGAATTCTTAATACGCAATAAGCTGATACAACGGACAACAAGAAATTTTAAGCCTTAGGAAAGTCTAGTATAGGGTCTAAAGAATGTCTTGATTTTAAATCAAGACATTCTTTAGACATTAAAAATAAACCGATTTAAACATTAACCATTTTAAACATTAAAAATAAACCGATGTGAAAAATTTATTAATTTGCTTTATAAGGAGATATATTCTTGATATATTAATTTTTGGTGTATTTCAAGCACTTTCGTGTTAAAATCTTGGTAACAATACTAATATCCGATCTCGCCCATCAATACATGTTTTTAAGGATTGATTTAATTTCTCGCCTCACAAATCACAAGAACTATATGTGCAATTAATTATGTATCAAAATTGATAATAGTAAAGTCATCATCGGTATAAAATTGTCTATACTTCATCAAACGTACTTTAAAAAGAACATAAAAGTAATTTCGAAGCAACATAGTATTTAGCCTATCCAGTAGTATATATCTTGGTTTACAATTAAATGGCGATCTCACTTTACTCGCTGCGTAATTGGAACGTCACTGAATCGATATTTATCTAGATTGGAATCGACTTGTTCTCGAATGACAATCGAGTTAGAATTTTCAATGAATTCAAACTAAAAAGCTATCTGTGGTCATTAAAATTTCTATTGCATAGACTTTGGACGTTTCTCTTTTGTTTTGGGGAAGAGAGTTATTATTTTGCGTTTTATTACTAGCAAATGTTTTAATTCTTATTGATAGTATTTATATAAGTTAATAGTGATAAGTTTAGCTATACCAGATTTTTTTGTCTGCGTAAATTTATTTAGGTATTTATTTATTCACACTTTGTTACAATATACATACCTAATTAAAATTAGTTTTAGGTCAATAAAAGTAAAAGGCGACCTTATCACTTAAGAGTGATCTCTTCCAGGCAACCCATATTAAAGAAAGTAAAAAGAAAAGAAGAACAGTAAATCAGACGGCAGAATTAAGCTGTGCTTTTATGATATTTACTTAGGATTAATACAGAAAATGAAAGAATGTAGCTTTGTAGTAAAATATATCAGATTATAAAACATTGTGGTCTATTTTTAAAATAAATATGAAAATATATTCAACTAAATAAAAAATAATGTTCATCACACAGAAGTTCCTATCAAGCGTTCTTTGTTCACCAACAAATGTTTTAAATATAACTAACGCATTAAATGACCAAACATCAATTAAACTTGTAAGCTCGATGCATTAAAATGTAAGAACCGTACGAAGGTCTATAAAACAGTTTTATTTGCGGCTTCCGAACGTATGGGGCTTTACAAAACTATTGGTATAGTACGCGTCATTTATGTTTAGCGATTGACGAGAATAGCTAAGCAAGACAACACGACTGGGACAACCAATCAACGCTCGCGCACCCGACGATCACGCGCCCCGCGCGCCGCGCCGCTACCTCGATACCTTATTTTTTACTTTTGCGCAGGTTTTGTTCAGCGCTAAAGATTCGTGACGCGATAAATGCTACTCACTTTTTATGTGCCGTAAAAAACAGAATTAAACATATAAAATGCGGCCATTTTGAATGTTGATGTCTAATGCCCAATAATTTGTATGTTACTAGTCTCGTCTTGAAGCTTCACTGGTGAAACTGGTTTTCTATTTTTAAATAATATCAAAATTGGATCTAAAGAGTTTATTTGTTCGTTTGTATGTTTGAAAGCGCTAATATCAGGAACTACTAGTTCGAATTATTACATAATTTTTTGTTAGATAGATGTATTACATCACGGTGCGAGCGTTATTAAGACGAGAGACGAAGAAAATAAATAGTATATTACAAGTCGGCTACAAAATAATTAAAACTAAAAATATAATTTCTGCAGATTTAACTTAAAATATATTATTTTAAACAGTTGTTTATCATTCACTTAGTTTATAATATATAGGTTCAACAAATATCTTTTTAAACGTTCGTAACGTCGTTTCCCGTCAAATCTCGGTTAAAAACATTTTACCGTTCGATTGAGGTAAACCGCCTATTCCTGTGGGAACTCTTTATTTTCCGGGAAAAAGCGTAACGTCAATCCTTTATTCAATTGATGGAAAAAGGGATAAACAAAGAAATCCACGGAACCCTATCCATTTTATTTGTAAAATAGCATACATAGCCTTGAAGTACAGTTTTTTCTTATCATACCCTAAATTAGGTTTAGCTCGATAATTTTTATTTTCTTGACTAAATCGTGATAAAAAAAAATCCTTACAGGTACTAATCTAGGATCCAATTTACATTTATGTCAAATTTCAGCTCCAATCCATCGAGTAATTGATATCTATTGCATCTTCACTTTATTAAAATTTCTTCATATTATGTGTAATTTTTCATGTAATGAAGTGTTTCTCCCCCCGTATAAATGTACCTATGTATAGATTTTGTCACACATCCTTTTACAGAATAGGAAAATAGGTCTCTAGTGTTCCCATTGTTATGGCATTGGTATGGGATGAGAACGTATAATTTATATCAATATTAACTTTTCAATATAAGCCAAAGTTTAACTTCAAACGATTTTTAAATGTGCATATTCCAATCTAAATCTCCATCTAATCCCACAATCGGTCTACACAAACTTTTTATCGATACATCGGCATGAAGTAGATACGATGAAAAACAACAATAACATCACTCGAGCATTAAGGACCGTGATAATCGATCCGAGTTTATCGAATAAAATATCGAAATGGTAATTGGGTTTTTGTTGAGATAAATATAAAGGAATTCAATGGAATCCGTTGATGTGGAGATAAAAAGTTTTAACTGTGAAACTTTGGTTTCAATGTGGGCAGTTTTTTTTAGTTCGGAACTGTTGCGTAGTTGCTAGTTAGTTGAAAGTTAATAAAGTTTTTAACGGTTTCGAACGTTAATTTCAGTTAAATTTTTCGTAGCTACTTTATACAAATAAATAAAGAATAATTATTAATAAAGTTTTAATATAGGATTTGAAAGTCCACGCAGACATGTGACTGTCTTATACTATGACTAGCCGTTGCTCGCGACTTCGTCCCCGTCGATTACTTTTTCCATTATTTCTTCGCTCCTATTAGTCGCAGCGTGATGTTATGTAGCCTAAAGCCTTCCTCGATAAATTGTCTATTCAACAAAAAAAGAATTTTTCAATTCGAATTCAGTGTCTAGTTCCTGAGATTAGCGCGTTCAAACAAACAAACAAACTCTTCAGCTTTACATATTAGTATAGATATAGATATAGATGGGACATTTGGCTGTATTTACCGGGATGCTGAAACATTAAAGGATATCGGTGAGTTTAGTTAGTTAGTCCGACATAACCTGATCTTTCCCCAGCATTGTTCAAAAGTGTAAGTAGAAAATATTAAAAATTATTCATATTTATTATTTAACATGTGTTTATTTTTTTATGTAGAAACTAGGTTTCAGTGAAAAAAGAATAATTCAAAGCTTTGATAACAATAAAAGTAGAGCGTTTCAGTATGAAAAAAAATCTATAAAGTAAATGATCTGAAGGAACCATCAAGTATTCTAATTTATTCTAGAAAGAGTATTGTATCCAAACGCTGTCTAAGGCATTTGCTTATGCTTAGCGATGGATCTGTTCAAAGCTTTGTGCTTCGATATTAATAAAAAAGAATTGAGTCTGTCAGAATGAGTTGTACGGAATACAGATATCAACTGGGGACGAATAAACAGAACTATGAGGTGCTTGCGCAATGAGGACGCCTATTCACGATACCGTTGGAGCGTTTTCTAGAATTTTCTATAGTAACTAATGCAAACAATATTTTTGCTAAGCATTGTAAATTTTTTCATACATGAGTTTTTAGGTTTTGTAGCCGTCCTTATAAATTTTCAAATGCAGTTATTAAAGTATGAACTCGAAATGTTAACCAGTTATGAATCTAAACTTAGCAGTGAAGGCTTTACTACCACATGCAGCCGGTAATCGTTCCTTTATTATATCTAAATATATATAATTCAAAGGTGACTGACTGACAAAGTGATCTATCAACGCACAGTCCAAACCACTGGACGGATCGGGCTGAAATTTGCCATGCAGGTAGATGTTATAACGTAGGCATCTGCTAAGAAAAGATTTTGATCAATTCTACCCTCAAGGGGGTAAAATAGGGGATGAAAGTTTGTATGAAAAACCACGCGGGCGGAGTTGCGTGCAACAGCTAGTTAGATATTTAAAAATAGTATTCTAAAGTGATAATAGTTCTCATAAAATTGAATGAATGCATTAACCGAAAAGCAACTTGCCATAGCATTAAGATATAATCTTAGTAATTTCATTTTTAGCATACAAAAAATTTGTCTCTCGTGATAAAAGTATATTACTACGTTTAAATTTAAAAGGCTGTCTTTCAATGAATGGCTCGCAATACGCAGTTATTTTATGCTTCGTCGCTCTTTAAAGAAGCGAACTCCTGTAGGACGCCATTTGTGACTAAAAGTAGGGTTAAAACATCCCTCTCTTTCACGCCCATTGAACTCATTAGACGTGCGAAAAGGAAAGCATAATTGCAAAGAAAAAAGAGTCTGAATCAATATAGATGTCAAAGGTGGGTCTATTATACGAGAAAATTAACTCTTTTGAGTTACTTTTTTCGGTTAAGAGCGGTGTTGAATAGTTTTTTTATGAGTTTTATTGTGAGATAATTGGGTTTTGAGCTGTCACGTCGCAGTTTTAAGTATTTCGGAATTTGTGAATAGCTGTAGAGTATAGAGTTAGGCTATTGAAAGTTAAATAGAATAGGAGTATCATCCATACTTTATATTATAAATGCGAATGTAACTCTGTCTGTCTGTCTGTCTTTCCATCACGCTAAAACTACTGAACCGATTAGAACGAAATTTGGTTCACAGATGGCCTAAAGCCTGGGGAAGGACTTAGGCTACTTTTTTTTAAAATCAACCCCCAAATGGTTGCGCGGGGGGGGGAAACCAAAGTTTACATGAAAGTCCGCGGGGACGGAGTCGCGGGCAACAGGTACCTAGTAGTTTATATTCAAGGCTGTTTCATAGAATATTCTGTATAATTAATGTTTGGACTGGAATATTCACAAAAAAACAACGGCTGTCCAAATTTTGTAGCCTTAACTAATTTCTTTGTTATTTTTTTTTTTGTAGTTAGACTAAACTGTAGAAACACTAATTCTAACTAATCTATTGACACTTTTATGCTTAAAATTGGAAGATACGAACAAATAAACACACACATGTTGTAAACGTTTCTTTTGCTTTGAACATTTTATTATATATTTTTTGGAAGATTTAAGAAAAACTCTGGTTTAATCTGAACCTATTTCTATTACCCAGTTACCGAAGTATTTATAAATAAGCATAATCCAAACAATATGAGGATGTTATTAGCATAACTATAAACACCGGAATCGAACTCGTGACCCTTAGCCACAACCACTGAATATGCAACGCAATGCGTTTGTATGTCTTGAATAACTATTAAATGGTAATTTATATTTCGAAACTTTTTGTGTAAAATTAATTATTACTTATAATCTAGAATATAAAAAAAAATTTTTGTATGTTTGTTTGTATGAGGTTTACGTTCAATTAATTAGTGCTCAAGTAAAATTAAGACAAGGTTAGAGTTAATACAAAAAAATATAAACTTTCTAATTAAGTTAATTTAAATAATTCTTAATTATAAATTTAAATATTTCAACTGACACACATACTGTACTTACAAAACAAAAATTTCAATACGCGTTATTCCTTCTAAATTTTAAATGATTCTACAAACATTATGTTAGAGAAAATTATATAATAAATAAATACTAAGAAAAACCCATATTCATAACTACAAATCTCGCTAAGTGCCTACCTTCAGGTCACTTAGCCCTGTAATTAGCGCTATCCTACAAACAATAGGTATTGTTCCACTCATTATTGCCTTATTAGGTCAAGAGGTCGCATGCGCATTTATCATTTATGTGAATAGAACAATCATTTTGTGTTAGGTTTTTATATTTTTAGATGACCCTTTGGTGTTAGTAAAGAGAAGAATCTCTTCACAAATATTTTTTATATTAAAAGTAGATGTAATCTAAGGTATATTTGTAAATTAATTTTAGTAAATAAGTAATGAATATATTAAAGTGGAAGAACAAACGAAGTGTTTTGTTACTTAAATACAAAATGCTATCAAGAAATAATAAAACAAATAATAGTAAAATATGTAATTAGAGAATGTTGAACAATACGAAAATGTATTGAATCGATATTCGGAAATCTATAGTTATTAATTTGTAACTACCTACTCCACGTTTCCTTTTAAAAATGATAGCACGTTACAATGTAATAGTTTCCACATTCTTCTACAAAAGCGATCGATAACGATTCTAACAATAGTCCCATTAACAAAACATATCTAACACAGCGAAGTGGGGCATTCGTTCGTTCGCTTCGATTCCTTGAAATTAATTTATAGGTTCACTAAATTGTTCACGCATTACAATTATAATTAACGCTCTTCGTCATGAATTTGTATTGTTAATACTAGATGATGAATTATGTTTCTCAACTCTAGTTTATGCATGTGTCTTTCAGGGAGGAAAGATACAGGTATAGGGACTAGGAGAGAAAATAAAATATCTTTGCTCGTACTACGCGACTTTACTAACTTTTCTTTATTTATACTAAACTAGCTTGGAAGTTACTTACTTTACTTAATATCAATCAGCCTAAAGACCTTCTTCAGGCGGTCGGTCTATCGGGCTTGAAGACCCTATACTACGCATATCGATCCGCGGTCTAGTTAATAAAGCTAAGCAAAGTGAAAAATCAGTTCAGTACATTCAACTCTAATAAGTCAAAGTCAAATATATTATTATCGACTATGCTACATATAGGTAGTAACACTTAAAAATCGTCACGATGTGTGCAACTGGTTACAGTGCAAATATTTAAAATCGGATTTCAGTTACTACCCGAACCGACAAAATATAAACAATTGTTATTTACATAACTTAACATAAAAAGCGTTACTGTCCTGCGACCGTATACCTAAGTATAGATTAAATCAGTAGGTACAGCAAAAATTAGCTACACTTAAAATAACATTCATAATATTAATTTAACGTATTTAAGTCCATTTACTTAAAGTAATACAGAATACTATAAACTAATCAATGAGGAACAAAGTATTAACTTAGAACAAATTATTCTAATCCCAGGCATGTAACTTTATTTATTGACAACGTTCTTGTGTACCGAAGGCTTTCTAGTGCTTAGCATAACTACATCCAGGCAGACGGCACTACGATTTGCAATTTATTAATGCTTCAGAAGACGGCCTGTGATTTCGAATTCTATTACTTGTATACTGTACGATGTAAACAACTACTGTACCTGTAGATTAAGTATACAATGTCAAGCTTTTGTGACACTCTTTAAAGAATATTTCGATATGTATAAATATTATAAGAATGTAGACTTTTTTTTAACAGGACGGACCACATCAGAACGGCAGTGAACAATAAATCTATTCACAAATGCACGAGGAAGGCGGCCATGAGAGAGGAGTGGCTGTTAAGCGTGCCACCAACACCTGAATAATGACCACATCCGCTCTGTCAAGAGTGACAACGACTTGAAAGATAAGGACTTTTATACTTGAATGCAGTAAACACAGCAAAATGACAACTTTATGGCATGCAATCACCTCCAACAAAGCAGAGCAAAAATCTTACCACGCAACGTTAACATATATCGGTCGAAAATACAGTCTGTCTCCGAATATAAAAGATATATTTTTACTTCTTATAACAGGTATAACAACTTGTTGTAAAAAATATATGTGTATGAAACACACAAATTTATACATTTGTTTAACATTGTGAGAAATCTTAGTAATTAAAGCTACTTATAATATATAAGAATATCGTCTTAATATTGATTAAGGATAATAACGCAATCGTTCAATACACGTTAAAGATCCTTTGAAATAACATCAGAACCTATCTGAAATGGAAATAAATTATATAAATTATTGGCAAATTATTTGTGCTTTTCATCCAGGAACAGGGCATAGAATTTATAATTAATAGCAGTATTCATAACGGCATGAATGGGTATTGAGCATAAATAGATATTGGATAATACTGAAAATGTCTGCTAGTATGGGTTAATTAATTTGATATGAGTTGCGCAGTTTCTGTTTACAAAATCGGTGTTAGATAATGTTTTAATGGCTTTATACTTTCTAAATAAATAATCTCTAGTACTATTGTGAAGATTATTTAATCCTCTTATTTTATTATTAGCACATTTTTGTTCGGATTTGTTTGCAGATTTAGCTGAGCTTAAGCTTTGATAATTTTGCTTGAAAACGTATGACATCATTATTAAACTCTTATGTTTAAATTGTTCCAGAAGTTAAGTACCACTTAAATTTATTTTTAAATTGAATTTTTTCTTATTTTGTTAACTTCAAAACTATTGATTCTTATTTTAGTTAATATGCCATAAGAATTTATTACTTACTGGTATCAAACTTTAGCAATCGTATTTAATAATAAACAATTATAATCACTATGTAATTCATGTTAAAATAAAGACCTGTTAATATCGTCTAGAAAACACGTCATAAAAAAACTTTAAACAAATCAATTAATCCAGTCAACCTGAACGAGTTACGGACAACTTACTACAGTAAAGCAGTACCGAATACAAAAACCCTGCTCATTCATCTAGAATCTGCATACGTCTATATAGAGCATTTAGGTTTTTCAAAGTTCCTGTGATTATAAATGTCCCGATAGCTTCTCGGAGGTTCATTTGTATAATTGCCGGTCCATTAGAATTCCGTTATCTACCTTAAGTGGATGTGATTGGTGTAGTGACAACAAATTACAATTTTAGCTTAAGAGACTTTATACATTTGTACGGAGGATACGAATGTTATTAAATATAAAATGAGAAACAAAGGAAATACATTAAACAACTATAAGTATAGTTATTTTAAATAAATAGCTAAAGTTATAAAAAGAGAGCTTTACGCTTGTCAATATGAGAAGTTTTTTTACTATTTATAAATAGATCTAGCATGCGTATGTGTATGTGTTCGTGTCACTATGTAAATTAGGAGTATTTTTAACAAAAAGTATTATGGTACGTTAAAGATAAAACAAAAACAAACATGCTATACAACAACCGATTAAAAAATAAATATAAAGTTACAAATTTCGTTTCTTGTTAACGATAGGATGCAGCTAGTCCCTACACAGTGACACGCGTGATATTTTAACAAGCTAACGAGAGATAAGCCTCACCTTAAGGCTTAGAAGTATCAAAGTTAACGTGTTTTTGTTTATTGCAATATTGTGTCCGGCTCTTGTGATTAATGATATTAGATAGCGAATGAGCCTTTATAAATTGCGCGCATAGTCTTAGTTTCCTAATGGTAGAATAAAGATTTAGTAAGTTAGTGTTTAAAGGTTTCTAGTAAGGGGCTTAAGGTTAAGAGATATTTAAAACAATATTATTGGTATCTCACTTATTTTAGCTAACTTACTTCTTGGTATGATATACTTCGGTTAAATGAAATAATTAGACGTTATATAATTATGCGTTGTACCTATTAAAATCAATGTAATTATTTTCATGGTTATGGTTTATTTATTATATAATTTGTAACACAACTATTTTTATTTTAGTTATCTATATATATAAAAGAAAGTCGTGTTAGTTATACCATTTATAACTCAATAACGGGTCAACTGATTTGGCTGAAAATTGGTGGGGATATAGTTTAGAACCAGGAGAAGGACATAGTTTTGATACTTTTTATCCAGTTCCCAGGGGAATAATTTTTTTATGAAAGTAAACGCGGACGGAGTCGCGGGCAACAGCTTGTTGTTAATAAATAAATAAAACATACGGAGATAAAAAATCCTAAACAAAATTATCTACCCACCAATAGTATTTATAGCTGTTTTTTTAACAAGACTAGTGCAATATTTGGTGGTCGGTAAAATATGTTCATAGGACAATATCAGTTGGACGCCGGGAAATGGAAATCAGATCACGGAAATTAAAATGCCAAGTCCAAGGGAAAAAAGTACGCGAAAATCGTACGAATGGAAGAACTTCTATACTTATGTAAATAAAATAATTTCCTTGATCGATCAAATTGTTTAGCGTTGGATGTTTTAATATTTTCAAAGTAGTCATTAAAAATACGACTTGAGCCATTTTTTTTTATAAGACACAATTATTTTTATCGCGTGCGCGTAATTTATATAGATCTAACAAAATTCCGCAGCTTATGTTTTAAAAAAACAATATAGTAAACAGTATGGTAACACATATTATAGATAATAAACATACTTGATAATTATGAACAAGGCTTGTAGCGACTTCTACTAATGCCGAGTTCGGAATCCTTCCTCTTCCATAAGCTAAAGAGTGGGTCTAATTATCTGGGCCAATATCTGTATGATTTTTATATTTAATGGTATATGACACATTACGCTACATTCACGAGGACTTCTATAGATTAGTTAATATTGCCTTGCATTTTTTTATGTGCTCATAAAAGGTCGTAATAACATTATCCTTATCTCGTTCCGATTAACGAAAATCGAGCAACGCTAGAACATGCATATAAAAAAATGCATCCCCAAAAATCACAACGCTTCATAAACTCTTCAATTTCGCATGCAAGAAGTATGAATAGCAAAAATTTATAAATTAAAATTCACCGTAGCCAAAATTATGCTCTAGGCACGCGCATCCTCTATCGATATCGATAATATCAATATACCGGATCAATAAATACTTTATTCGCTCATTAACACCCATTCATGTTCCGAGTCAAAATTAAAATGACTCACCAATGGCTCGCAAATGAGCGATATACAACGTTTTCTATTGTAAAGACTGCTATATCAGAAACATTAGGGGGCATTGGCCTCCGTACGTGCGCATAATAAGTAATAACTATGCGCTCCGTATTAACCAATGGAACTTATTTGTGTCCAGCTACGTAGACCTGTGACAGCTAATAAAATAAAAGCAACTCGGTTAACATCCCAATACGAGGGAGGTCAACGAAAAATTGTCGAAGCCCTACGTATGTATGGCTAAACACTCAATTTATAACTATTCTGAATGACGATTCTCGGAATCGAATGCCTTTAAATATGAATATATTTCGACAGATGACTGTTTCTAGAAACGTTGAATTTAAATGGTTGATAAGATGTTTGTAGAATGTACGTCATTTATATTGCAAGATGAAGCTCACAAGTGACGTTGGGTGGAGTCTCATGTTTTGGTCAATAAAATTCCGCCATAATCAATGGATCTTTCTCCATGGCTGACTTGTATTCTATAAAATGAGAACACCGCGTATCGAAAGTTTTAAATATTGTTAATAAATGTAGCTTAAAAAGTCTATGTATACATTAAAAACAGGTAATACTTTCGCATATAGAAAAAGACTAGACTCTTGACATAAATTGATAGATATGCATAAATAATTACCATGAATCGTTCTAAACGACGTCTGTAACTCCTATTAAAAGCAACTTGATTCTAAACTAAAATTCTAAGAAATTTCATAACAATTTTCAATTACTGCCTCAAGAGCTGTTCAATCAAGTAAATTGTATGAAGCAAAAACTTACTTATTTTGCACTATCACGTACTTTAACTTGTAAATTCTACTTAATGGTATTTATCTATTTAAAAGCTTCATTGGGAGGCGTATTTCGCGAATACCATGAATGGCATAGACCACATATGCATTTTGAAAGAGCTTGATATTGTCAAGCCGTTTGCTACATTACCTTGGTTACATTGCCACCCATAAATCCTAATAGAATACCCATCAACATGGGGGTAAAAAATGGTTATTAGGAGTTAACCCATGAGGGTTAACTCCTCAAAAGAGAATTTCTATACTCGGCTTACTAGATCCAAAGATAACCCCCTGCAACGTCACAAACATTACCTCTGTATATTATTAGTATAAATATAAACCATCTCCTTAATATCTAATTTCACGTGAGAACTTCACAGACAAACCGACTCGCCCACTAATTAGCGTCATCGTATTCCTTACAATCATAACAAACTCATTTTACCTTAATATAATATGTTGCTTATCATATAACTAAATATAAACAGAATTAAATCTAATGATTCCTTGAAAAGTCGATATCTTATTTTAATTAAAATTTTATGAATATCGTATGTTGGGATTGTGCATTTCTTACAAGTATATCTTGTTATAACCCGTGGTTTAATTCCCATAAATTGATTCTATTGAACAAAAAAGGTACAAATATTCTTCAAAAAAGGTTATACAACCAATTAGCTATGTACCATGATTCTATCGCCATATATTTTGTTCCCGGTGCAATATCGTGATAATAATAATTATCCATTCAGTATTTTTATCAAGAAAGCGTAACAAACATTTATTTGAATATTCTTAATGGGACTTACAAATGATGCGTTCATATTGTTCAAAGTAATTTAATGATGGGTTTTATAGATTTAAATAATATGACCCCTTATCATATTAGTATAGTTTTAAAAATAGCGTATAAAACTCATACAATGCTCACTAAAACGAATCGACTTTACCTCCAGAATGTAATATATTCAAATAGCCTTTTGAATGCTTAAATTACATTCTTACGGCCGTGTCGTCTGTAATAATGACCGCGTTTCCATGGTAATGCAACTGTTGTCACCGGACATCGATACTGCGTTTATCGACATTGACATTTGACATCACTATCGCTAGTGAAGTGTCATACAAGCTGTTTTATCGATAACATTGCGTCTCTGAAGAATTGTTAAGTTATAATTGGCGCCTTGTCTTGATGTTATTGGCCTT
>JADANM010006178.1:1024321-1056556 GCA_026213755.1 Eurema hecabe
ACAAACGTATAGAAGCCTCTCAAATGTTTGAGACAAGTGTTACTTGGAGCGATTGAATGTAAATTATAAAACAATGGGGCAGGAGTGTTATTGTGCTATATTGTTATTATTTTTAGCACAGCCATCGGTTCGTTATGGCGATTGTTGGTTAGAATCAAGTAATAAGCTACGAGCGGAATTCCAACGATATAGTGTCTTAAGTTAAAATATCCTTTGCAAAACTTTATTATCAAGTACTATAAGATTTTTAGCCTTGGTACAAAAATATATGTATATATAGGACTTAAGGAAAAGGAGATATTTATTACAGCATTTAAAATTAGTGAAGTTAATCTAAAACGTTTAAGAAAGACGATGAAACCAAATGTTTAGATCTAATTACTATTAAGGACGACCGCTTGGCGCAGTAGGTAATACACCCGCCTTCTGCGCGAAGGGTCGTGGGTTCGATTCCCACACCGGAAAAATATATTTGTAATTTACATTTGTATTTTTCTGGGGTCTGGGTGTTGCTATGTATTGTATGTATGTATTTACAGAAGAAAAGTAATGTATATGTAATTTATTCCGTTATCTAGTTGCCATAACACAAGCTTCGGCTTAGCTTGGAACTAGATGGCGCTGTGTATAAATGTCCTGAAAATATTTATTTATTTATGTATTTATTACAAATATTGCAAATTTTTAGACAACCTGTACAGAAACTTTTTGAATGTGACTAATAGTATATTATGTAGTAAATTTTATAGAACTCCTAGCCGTAGCTTTAAATATCGCCTGCTAAATGTAACATAACTAACAATATTTATATCGAAAAGTTTCTATATTGTGATTATCGTAGTGTAAGTCAATTTAGTTTAATCTCAATCTGGGTAAAGAAGTATGTAAGTCTGTTTTTCTTTCACGTAAAAACGAATGAATAAATTTAAGCTTAAGTTTAGCATACAGGAAAATAAGACTATATTACACAAACGTACTTTTCATATCGGTATTGACACGGGAATGAAAACTAACTCTTGTAAATCGCCATTAGACGTACAACAAACGTTTTAAATGAAATCTAAAACGCCTATTACTTGTACCCCACAACACAGTATTGTTATGGCAAATTTTATTGTTCGATTCAACGGCGGGTTTTTGAGTCAAAGTGTTGACTATGAATGATTTATTCTGCGATTTGAACGTGATTTTTATTTACTACGACCTCTGTATTAAACTGTCGTGCTGTCAAATGTGATGTATCGTTTTTTGATAACTGGGTTCGTTGCATAAAATGGTTGTTAATGTTTTGACTTTCATAATCTAGTACCGCTTGCCGCGGTTCTTCCTACATTTATGCATGTATTATATATAATAACCTCCTTCCTTTACCTCATCAAACCACATGAATTTTCATATGGTTTTTTTTTTGGGTTGCGTACTTTTACAAGTTTTAACGTACATGGGCCAAAAATATACTTTTGCTATATATAATAGTATACATAATATGCTACACATGCATTAAGAGAAAAAAATATTTTCCGTTTAATTTAAACACGAACGCATCGAGCGTGTCCATTATAATAATATTTTTATCAAAAATTACGTGATCCATGGATCATTGGCGTGCAGAAGCGATTTAGTGCCTAATGGGTACAAGTGATCCGACGTGGGGTTACTGGGGACTCCATATTGACGTTGATTTTATAGACAAATATATTTTTGATGTTAAACTATTCGCTGGGTGCAAAGTACTAGGTGGGGGTAACATAATCTATCGCAGCGCTCATTGTGGTCAAAAGTAGAAATAAATAAAGTGCGCTCTGTCCTCAGATGTATCTGTCAATGGCAAAGCGTCCCCACATAATACATTTTTATGTGTACATATCATTAATTAATTGCATTAGTCTGCCAACAAAAATGAGTTTTTGATATTAGTTGGTTATCTGTGGTGTTATATGTCAATAGTGACATGCCTATGAAGTCTCTAAAAATTTTCAACTGCATTTTGCTTACGTTTAAATCGTAGTGGATTATTTAAACTGATTAAAATGGTGGACTTCATATTGTATAATGAAATATCTTCATAAAGCATTTTTAGACGTTTACGTTCCATATTGTCATCCGATAACTCTTTGGAATTAAGTTATGCCTTATTCACGATCACAATTAAACGCGCGAATTATTTAATAATTTGAATACTAATTTTCTTTATAATTATTTACTAATTTAACGTAAAAAAGATCGCGATTCAAAAAATATTAGAATAAAAATGTAAGGCATTTAATTATAGGTACTCTAGCATTAGTGTTTTAATAACGATTCGAGTGTTACGGTTGTGTTTAGAGTTCGGTGTTTCAAAGAAAAATTTTATTGTTCTTATACAATAATTTACCAACGCGCTATAAAAATATCTTCCTTTATCTTAAAGTATGGTGGTACGACCACCGTTATCACGGTGCTAATCGATTTGAACCCTACCATTGTACGGCTAACCATTCAACCGTATTTATTGTTAGGTATGGGACCTACTATTTGGTATTTAATTAAATATTTTAAACCCTTCGATTGAGTTATTGGTTCAATAAAAATGTTATGAATAAAAATAGATGATATTAAATTTGAAGACATTACTTTATTTGTTGCAAAAGGTTAATTTTAATCGATACTTGGAATGATCGTTCAGTGTTTTATTCAGCAAAATACAGGATTTAAAAGATTTCAATCCGAAATTGAACGGTGGGGATAAAATTGGTTGCAATTTTATCCATTTTTTTACTTTTTTTATTATATTTTAGACTTAACAGCTATATAGCTCATAACGTTAACTACTCTTCCTAAACACATCAAAACTCACGTTGCATCATCCATACTAATATTGAAAATGCGAAAGTAACTCTGTCTGTCTGTCTGTCTTTCCATCACGCTAAAACTACATAAACGATTAGAACGAAATATGGTACAAAGATAGTCTAGAGCCTAGAGAAGGACAAAGGCTACTTTTTAACTGAAAAAAGGGTTAAAAGACGGGAAGGGCGGTGTCAAAGTTTATTTGTAAGTCCACGCGGACGGAGTCGCGGGCAACAGCTAGTTAGTCTATAACATAAAAATCGAATAAGTTTCACGCACGATAAACGCGAAATTGACATACAAACATAGCCCCAATGAAACTACGTCTATTGCCTATAATAGCTTCCTGTGTAACCCTATGGAGTTAATAAAATAATTCGCCCAAATACAGTCGTCTGATGAAAGCTAGTTAGTTCCCAAGCATTAATTGTGATTGATTGTTTAAGCGGTGACTCTTGGAATTAGCTTCATTATAACTGGGCGGGATGTATTGTAAGGGCTAGAGTGATAAATTTTACAATTAGTCAATATTTAATATATCAAGAATAATGTGATGAGAATCTATAATCGACTAGTGTTTCGAGGTAAATGTTTACAGAATTTTGAGTTCATTTGATATAAAGTTTTGTTAAAATTTACCTTATCAACATTTTAGCTTACATAAGTTTGATCTTTAAAAATAGTAATTTAATTTTTGTGTAGGTAAAAAAGCACTAAACTTGGAACTTCAAATTCATGTTTAGTAGTTAGCCTTTATAACTTTTTTAATTAATTAATAAAGTTCGTACAATTTACCAAGTGTTGCCATTAAATAAACCAATTATTCCGAGCCCCATAAAAGGTGTTAATGATTATTGATTCCGATACAAAATCTGCACGCACCATTAACATTTGTAATTCTTGGTGATCGATGTTTTATGGTTATAAAGAACTGTTTCTTTGCAATCGACCTTGGAGTTTTTATTTATAATTTAAACTCGAGATAAGAGAAGTTTTATCACCGATAAGTATGTATAAATATTAAGATATTTATTGGAGTTTCATAGGATCTATCACAAATTTAATTAAGGCCAAAAATGTAACGACAAACGAAGTTTTAGGCTATTTTGATTCCATAATATTGACACCTCTTTATTGAAGCTTTCAAATAAGTTTCATTAAACTATCTTTGCAGTGAGATATATAAAAAAAATTAATATAGCAAATTAAGTAGGTTTCACCTCGAGGTTCCAAAAAAAACCAAGAGAATTATTAAAATATATTTATTAACTAACTTATAATTAAATTTACAACTAAAGTAGCCGATACGAGGTCTACCGATATAATGAATAATTATTTTAAACAATTAATAAAAATACTTATGAACTAAATCTATATCCGGTGAATCCGGGTCACACGTGCGCAGCGTCAGCGGTCCTCCTTAGGGTTGCGCACGTAATTAGCACGATAACAATACGCATCTGCCCCGTCCACTCGATAAAATTAGATGACAGCATAATTGTATATATTTTTGATGTATTTGTAAAACTAAATTCAGGCATAAAATAAAGAAGCGACTAAACCAAGTCCAAGTGCAGTCGCGGTCGGGTCCAGTATTTCAATAGTACGTCATCAACAGCGCGTTGGAGCAAAAAAGCAGGTATAATAAAATTATCGGGAGGCGAGCTATTAAATGCAGACCGACTATGAAATGTGCGACTACCCGCTAAGGGAGGAACTGAGTACTGAGAAACGCGGAATTTGCTGCCAGATTTATATAAATATTTTTTTTATACTACATCATCACGTATGAAAGTAAGAAGGAACGAAATTGCGTCGCAATAGAAAAGGTAATTAATTTAAAATTAATCAGTCATTTCTGTTCTATGATTGGTACCTCACAGAAATTGTTACAGTACGGGTAGGTTAAGACGTGAAATTAAAAAAAGGTACGTTCGATATGCAGATACAAGTATCTGTATACCTATGTGTTATGACAATTCATAAAAGTGTTGCTTGTAAAAAATATTGATCACACAGAGCTGGCTGGAATTTAAAAAGGAGATTTTTAGAATAAAAAATTAAGATAAAAAAGTTATGGAATAGCCTATCATCTCGACATTAACCTCTCGTCACATCACAGTCTCGCTAATTTTCCCATAATATCACTATTAAGTGAATCTCACTGTATTGTCGTGTGAACTCACCAACGACGTGTAAACTCTTTGCATGTATATAAAACTCCATTCACCCGTTCATATCAGTTTCTCTCAGCTAAGTGTTAGATTTAACTCATTAGTGGTGTCGTATTTTAGAAAGCTGGTGTTAAGTGTTTCTCCTAATAGCAATTTTTACTGAAGTAAATATAATTTTTTACGAAACAACCGATCGATAATTTTAGTGTTTGAATACAATATCAGTCAGATTTTAAAAATTGCGTTGGCTTCGTTAATTGTATGTCATCAAAAACGTAAATTCTAAAAGAATGACAATTCAGTTTCTGTACCATAAAAACAATTACAAGATTAAACAGCTTTATTTTTTAATTAGTAAATAAATAATAACCCAAACTAATAGCGTCTTGCAGTAACCATGTGAATATAAAAAAAGAAAAAATATATACGTACTATATAATATATTATATACTTCGTAAAATTCTAATATGCTTGTAAAAAGTATATCAAACCTCCTTTATCAGCAAGCCTCTAGCCTTATATATGAAGCGTCCATATTTACGCTTACTTTATGCACCACAGCTGAATATCCTCAAGCGAGGAATTCGGAGTTTAATTCATTTAGCACATAAAACTCGGATAGGTCCATGTGCGTGGCGCCAAATGAAGCATTTGTTAAGAGTATTCAGAAGCGTAGATTTGAGGTTGTTTGAGATTGTTGGAAGGTTCATAGTAATTAAACCTCTTTATTAAACTTAGAAAAAAATATAGAAAAGTGAAACCAGAAAAAAAGGAAGTCGCAGTTTATGTTATGAAGTTTTGTTTGAGTTTGTATTATAGTAAGTGCAGAAAGTCCAACTGATGGTAATCAAACACCAGCGCCTATGAACATTCGCGAAGGCAAGTACCTCAAAACGCGATGCCCACTTTTATGATATGGACCAAAGAAAGGTTTTTTGACGAAGGGACTAAGTACAATCTTCAATCTTTATATTTACGTGTCTAGAAAGGCTACATACCTTTATAATTTTAATAATAATTTAATATAATAAATCAAAGAGAATAATCAAGCACTTTCTTCCACAAATGAGCTTGATCACGCACGAAATCAAAAGGAATAAAAATCCCTTTTCTCAATCAGTAACTGAGTAATAGCACACTTCGACTTTAGAAAGTGCGATTATTAGATATCGCCTAATGACGATAAATTGTTGGCTATCGGATGCCTTTAAAAACCTTTATCAATTGCTATCGAGACTATCTGAGTGAGTTGCTTAGTGAGCTCGTTATAAAGTTGCTGAGCGATTTAGGATGTACGCGGTTTAAATTATAAGAGACAAGCGGGTCGTTGTTTTAATAGCGTAAATTTCGTTTTTGTGCTAAGATCGAGCTTAGTAAGTATTCTGTATGTTAATTTAGAGTTTAACTTTTATATATAACAATTTTCAGCCCTATTACTTCAGTAGTTTTTGCGATTTAGAATAACAAAGATCTATACAGAACTATATTAACATAAGGAATTATTAACCTCGATATAACCACAAAAATTTAATTTATGCAGACAATATTTACACAAACTTTACTGTTTATAGTATTAGAATATTTTTTTTTGTAACTAATTAAATTTGATACATTACATTTATGTAACCGTTATTATTAATATGATGAATGTTTTATCACATTTATACTGTTATAAATAAATATTTACAGATCTGCCACTGTATGAGATATTTATTATATTTTTATGAATTTATATTATATCGCGCAGTATATACTTTATTTATTAATAGTCTTTCTATCTAAATCTAAGGTGGTTTATAAAGAAAATTGCTTGGTAGTAAATCCTATATATATTGAATTCTCTACTCTCAACAAATGAAGGATAACCGTCCCTACATAAGCTCATAACTCGCGCCGCGACAAAACGGTTCTCACGATTCGATAGCTCTTAGGCACCATTCTAATTAATTGGAGTTGACTTTTCATTCGGCGTCTAGTGGGTGTACGTGCGTAATATAACACCGATTTTTTTCTAATTTAAAGGGTTTGCTTGTGATTTCACTAAAAGCTTCAAGACAATGGAAATAAAATGGGGTTTAGACAGCAATTACATATATTGAGAATTCTAATTTGGATATGGTGTGTCGCTAGGGAGGTAGGGTTTTAAAATATTGTATTTTAATTAAGTGATGGATGTACACTGAGGACTGTCTATATCACAAATATATGATTTATAAAAATATGAACCTTAATATGTCTATCTAATAAGATCAGATAATTAAAACCAGGCTCATAAAAACAACTTCAACGATACAAATATAAATAATCTTAATTGAACTAGGCTTCGTAATGTAATGATATTACCAAACAATAATAATTAACCATAAGTTCTACAGAAAAGGAGCGACAAGAAGAAATACTGACAGTGCTGATTTAAAACAAAAAAGGTACAAATAATAATGAATGAACATAAAAACAACGCTAAGTGCGTTGTTCAGAACTAATAAGGTACAAATAAATGACAAAATAGACGTAAAAATATGCTCATAAGCATTTTATAAAAAGAAAAACAGAAAGAAATGTAAGCATTCAATCACTATCATACCAACAATATACAAAAATAAACACAAGATCAAACTAGCACCAGCTGAAACCGTTGCAATACCAACATTTGATTAGTAGATTATACAAATGAATTGCTCTGATAAATGGATTAATTGCTCATTGGCGTGTAAAGAATGGCAAGTCATGACTATCTGTTGAGATTAAAATTAATGAGCTCGGATAACGCGCAGACATCTTGATTACGCTTAAGATGGTTACTGGTAACTTTGAAGCTGAACGATTGGCCAATACAAGTTTGAAATCGGGATATAGTATAAACTGCTTAGGTACAGATACCTATATACAAGAGCTTGATGATATTTTGATAGATGAAGGAGCTGTACATATAAATGCTAGCCAAGTAAATGCTTCTGTTATGTGTCAGAGACAATTGGAATGAGGACTCGCTTGATGAGAGCGGTACAACTTTACGTATTGTAAGTTAGTTTGAATGAATCTTCAACCTTATTTTCCGTGTACTATAATAAGATATCCTTTCTTGGCAGGTCTTAGGCTTTTAGCTTCTTGACTTATTTAAGATGATTGATTGTAATAAACCCTATCCTAGTTAGTGTAAGACAAATTTAGTTTTAGAATATATCAAAAATAAGGATAAAATATTTTTTTCTAATTTAATAACGCTACCCTTCAACACCGAAAAATCATCACACTTGGCCTAAAATAACTACTATAGATAAAACTATTCCACACTAAGACAAAAGCTTGCAAAATACTCAATTAAAGCGTGTCACTTCGTTAGCGAGCCTGCGCTACGTGACACGTGCCAAATGCGTCACGTCATATACACCGTGCGTGACAATATCAGTATATTTTTCGGCAGACCGGGGGGATATTTGCATTCAAATTATCTCGCCACGTCAGCGTTTGAATTCGCCTGTCTTTGATATGTTTATTTCTTGGGTAACAGTTTGAATAAATATGGAAAGAAACGTATGTTCTTCTTTTGAAATTTGGGTTATGAATCCTTTAATATTTAGCAAATAGGTAATTGAAATATAATGTAATGATAAAGAGCGTTATAAGAGATAACATTACACAAAAGAAGTAACCATATTATTTGTCACTGTAATTTGCTAGTTGAACAAAAAAACATTTAATATGTAAGAACGCGGAGTACAGCTAGTAATAAAAGCATTTGAAACTATTTTTAGATATATTGTAAAAAAATCCACAATTACTTTGATATTATACCACTTTTTATTTAAAAAAGAGTATATCATATGTAACAAATTCACTCGAAACGCAGTCGTGCATTATTTATTTCAAATATACTAAATCATTGATATAACGAGCTAAAGTTCAAAGACAAATTCGAAATAACTCACGGCGTAATCCATGTACGCGAGTCCATATATCACGGTTATAGCATTTACATGACAAATACAAATTAAAATCTCCATTTGTATCACGTATAAATCTAGATCCAGACTGTCGGAGCAAAACAAACTGTGGGGTGCGACCAATTTGCATATGGACACCCGTCATGTATCAGTGCTAAAAATTCCTCCCCCAGATCAATAGTTTGAAGTTGACCGTTGGAAACAAGGACTCATTTGCGTTCGTAGACTTAGATGGTGGGACGAAAAATTCGGGAGAGGTCTGACGTAAGAAAATAATAAAGAAAGCTCAAAGATTTATTTAGATAATATGTAAAGACTAAAAACAATACTTCGTAAAATATGGTATAAGGTATCAAACATAAGCGATGGAAAATTTTAAAGCGTAAGATAATTAATTGATATGGATAAAGAAGTTAGACAATTCTTGCCTTAGTTGTTTGTTTTTTTTTATCTGTTACGTCAAGTATCTGAGTGAAAATTCTAGGGTGGACGATATTAATTGATGAAAACATTGATATAAATACATTAAAGACAAAACTTTAGACTGTTAAATAATAATTATATTAATACAATTGTAGATTGAAGATTATAGAAAATAAATAAACATGTAATTATACTCAAATAGTTACAACAAAATGTCTCCAATAAACCGCATCACCTAAATAATGCTAACCTGCATACATTTATATCAGCTTCTTAGCCTAGTTTAAATGGCAAATATCGTAATTGGTACTCTATAAGAAGTAAACTTGAAACTATAAAACATTCTAATAAGTAAACGGAATTTACCTCGTTGGTTATCATGAGAAACATCAGGAATATTTTTAAATATACTTTTCTAAGAAATTTTCCAGAAATTTAATATTAAAACGACACACAAAGGAACACCGATCAAAAAGCATTTGGCCTTGTACAACTATGTTTTGCGACACATCAAAGGAAGCCGCTTCTCGCAGCTTGACGTCATTACATATGTATTTAGAATCACCTCTTTTACCTACATTTGGAATACAGCACAGCTAATTACGTTAATTTTTGAAATCTTTTGATATAAATTTAATTGGAGTGTCTGTTTGTAATATTAAAACCGCTATTGTTACATGTATATGAATAAGACACAAGACAAAATTGTAAAAAAATATTTGGTGGAGTAACTTGGACTACATTTATTTTACAAGAATCCTTTTATTTCAGAAAAATAAAGTTATATAAAACAGCACGTAACTCAAATCCATACCACTGTTAGCACAAAGTGTTGCTATGTTTTTAATTTCAACCTAGATCAGAGGATGAAATATTGCGGGTCACAGCTAGTCATTAATATTAAATTCTACGTGATATTGTGTTATGTACAACTTCTTCATTAAGCATATCCAACGTCCTAATAAATATATTCAACCCCATGCTTATATTTTACTCTAATTTAAATATTAGATGCTCAAATAACAAACCGGTATTAATAGTATCTCTAATTCGTTCTACCAAACCCTCTACAACGCCACACTATAATTCAATTCGGAATCGACCTCACGCCTTTCAAATTCAGCCTAACGTATTTGTAACATGCAAGCATACCTATAATTACCGACAACAATCCGACCGATTGGACACAAAGTCGAAATCATCGGGGAAAAGCAACACTTCATATTTGTTATTGTGAAGACCGCGCGGGAGGGTGCCATTCATATTTAAATTATTCTCAAATCTACGACTATTATTATCCCGAACGCATTGTGTAGGTCCTCAGGGACCTATATCATTATTCTCCCAGTCCTTCAAATCATTCCCCATGTCTTTGGTCGAGCGTGGGCCAGAGTATTGTCACGAGGGTGATACAATAATGTTTTATTTCAATTTACTACCAATTTACCTTCCAGCCCCGTTTCACGGACAATCGGTACACGTTTACAATTTTCATTCACGAGATTTAGTGGCTATAAAATTATGAGACGGTCGCGTATATTTTATAAGGTCCGGCCTAGCACCCATTAGTAATAAAACATTAGTCAGATTCGAAAATTCATCGGCTCCTTTAGACGATAATTTATGTGACGGTAAACATTTTTATGTTCCATTAATGTACAATTCGATTTTGATATCGGGCCGGTAATGCGAGTGGCGCCTAGGATCCGGCCAACGAACGCTTGCCGCATAAAATTTCGTCCCAAACAAACATTAACTTTTAGCCCCAACCCCTTGTTTTTTAAAGCATGTTCGGGATTACTGTGGCCTAGCTGGAAATATAGGCGCGATTTATCAATATCGGAATGTCACAATAACACGAGAATCGCTATAGTTTTTGCCGGTTGGGTAAACAAAAACGAAACTTTAGTAGTTTGATGTGTTTTTGTTACGTAATATTTGTACATGGTTTCGGCAGTGTTGAATGCTTTTATTGATTTAATTCCATGTAAATTTGAAATTAAGTTTACGTTTAAAAAAAACTGATGTATGAAGGTGACTTAATAACAGTAATATTTAGACCCCAGACAATTTCAAACTTTAATTATCCTGATTGTGAATATACCTATTTCAAATAGATCTTCTAAACGTTGTTAAATGATTGAATGTCAGCAAAAGCCTAGTAGCTAACAGTCTATCCGATCAGTTAGTTCTCATAAACAATAACGGCATTCAAAGCTTACTTTTAAAAGCTTTTATTATTCGCTTTTTGCTTTTGATACTTGATAAGTGCGTTGTAACGATCAGCATTTAAAAGGGTGTTTAACATGGGACCCTCTAAGGACTATTGTTATCCAAACTTGGTTTTTATATTTACATATAAGTCTTTTAAAAGTTCAAATCATGAAGTAGCTATGAATGCTTGTAATACGTTAATTTAAATAATAATGATTGTTAGTCAAAAAATATCTTTAATTGGCACCAATGCAAAAAAGTGACTTAAGTACTTAATTTTATTGGATACTTTTGTTGATATACAAGATATGCTCTCTTAGTTTCATCGCCTTAACTCTATTGTGTTGTTAATTAGTTTTTCCACTACTCAGGACTGTTACTTAGATTTTTTTGAGTTGATAATAAACGTTTATTCATTGTTATTTATTATACTTTTCTAGATTTAAGGTCCGGTCAGTATAAACCAGTTGGCTAGTTTCCACGAATGGCGCCAAAATAAAACTATTTAGTGTGCTATCCCTCCCATAAAACAAACAAAGCATTGTTACAAACTTCCAAGGAGTTGACAGCGAAGTGTTATCCGTGAATACTTGTGTGTTGGAACATAAATAATTTATATATTTTGCACGTGATATCGAAACTAAGATACCGAAACGAGCTTCGTGTCCCAATAAGGGCTCAACCGGAGTTTAGTTTTTACTAACTAAATGCTGAATTCGAAATGGTTTGCATAATGCGATGTTTAGGAATCGGGGCTTTAAAGGGGTCTTGGTGTTTTTACGAAACTTGTCCTTTTTGTAGTTAAAGGGATTTGAGCTGGAGATGTCGGTTGAGTTTTGGCGGCGATTATTGATGATTTTTTATTGATCTTAACCGGAAAATTATTTGCATAGGTATAGTGTGTAGTTTAAGTAGGATATGCTTAGTTTCTACTTACTGATCGGATTAAGAAATTTTGTCTTCCATTAGAACGTGTTTCTTCCTGAGTTATAGTCCGAAAACTGAAACCGTAGATAGTAACCCCCATAATCATAGCTTAGTACATATCACTTGATCCTGATGCAGATTTTCATTAATTATTTGATGTTTTTAATTTCATTCTTATATAGTATAACGTATAGGGTAAAATCCCTCCTATATAATATGTTATATAAACCTGCGTCAAACTCTATCATGTTTTCTTAAAATTTTCTGGGCCATACTATATTTAAAACCATTGAAATTTAAAAACAAATGCTGCAATCTTTAGTACAAAAATGTACCTACATATATAGATAAACACCTATGAATATTAGTTAAGATCGACCACATAAACCAACAAGATTTATTCCCTCCGTAGCCGTTTTTTGTCCGTCTGTGCATTGTTTGAAACAATAGTTCCAATGTGTCATTTCCTGAACGCATGTTGTATGGCGGAAACGTCCTATGCGTTTATAATGACGATAGTTTACGTCATAACTGAGAATTAATCTTAAATACACGGTGAGAATTTAGATTTTTCGTTGTTTGTTTGAAGGAAAAAATTGCGGGATGTTTTCAAAATGTCGCGTTGTCATTAACATGTATTGTGGTCCAAGAAAATGTAGCTTTAAATACGAATTGTAGATAAAAAGATATTTGAAAGATCCGAAAACGAATAGTGCAAGTCTTTTTTTAACTCATCCTCGAGAACTTGTGATAAAAAAATAACTTTTTTTTTAATGTTAGGGAAACAGTGAGTACTAGAAAAGATGACTTTTATGGAAATTGTAGAACATACAATTTTACATCAAAATTATATAAGCATACAATCAACATTAGTAGAATTAGAATTTTTTTTTTTAATTTTTTTATTAAATAGTGTAAGTATAAAGTGTATAAATGAATACTTACATTGAAGATAAAAACCTTGATATATTGTCAGATATCGCTTGCAGGACAGTGACTCTTTGTATATGAATATTGTAATGTTTGTTGTTATGTACATGAATTTACATTTACTTTTAATTTTAAAAGAGCGACTGGCAGTTTCTTGCCAGTTCATTTGTGGAGAAATTGCTATATATGTAACTAAATTGAAAACAATACTTATTGCCGTTGACTTTAAGATAGCAAATTGGTTTTTGGATTTGGATAAAACCTTATATGAAAGTGAGATAGAAAATAGGGGCGATTCATTAATTAAACTATATTTTGTGGGTTTAAAGTAGACTAGACTAGTTTTGCAGTAAAGGACTTATTTTTACAGAATATTATTAACCTAGTGTTTCAATCCCATGGAGGTTTCCTTAAAAACTAACCCATTTTTTATAGATATAAGGAATATTTTTTATACCAATTTTTTTATTTACAACAATGATTTAAATTGTATCTTTAAAGTTAATGAAAAATACTTATGTAAAAATAGGAGGACATTTTTTTCCACCTATCTAATAATTTTCACACACACGTAACTAGACCGTGACGTGTCAACTTTCCAAATCCAACAATATTTGGTTACAATTAACTTACGCGATGAAATGTATACGCTATTTTCGCGTAACCAAACACGGGAGATGTAACGAGCGGCTGTCAACTCGGAATTGTAATTAATACCTATCTAACTTTATTTGCTTTTGAATGTTGTTTTACGGTTGCCATGACAACGTATAGGTTAACAGGTATAGCGTAGTTTAAGGAAGAGGCCGTAAAGATATCTGTCATCCCGTTATGTAGGGGTGGAACACCGTACGGTTTTAGTAGATTCGTGAAAGAGACTTTAGGCAGAAGAAATTCGACATAATATAGTCCTTTTCCAGAAGCATAGCATAGCATAGCATAGCATCTTATGAGGATTTCCCTTCTATAAAAAATGTGGATTTCCTTTCTTTGTAAATGCCCATTAAACATGATCTATGACAGAAATCAGAAAACCGTATAAGAAATATACATATCTAACAGTAGCATTAAAAATCCTTACATTCTTAAAATTTTAATAAATTAACATTTGTTATTGAAATCTAAGCGTCGGATGTATTTGAAGTCCCCTTAATTATGGTTTGTGTTAATTGGACGGCTGATGGGCCATACGAGATAGCGTCTTTCGAACTCGCGATAATATTGGAAAGGATTTCTGAAAAATTAATTGAAATAAACTGCTTGTAGGCTTATCAGACGTCTGTCAACATTCCGTGTTCTGTACTAATGGGATTTTTATTCGTCTTCTGTTGATTTGATGTTTTTTTTTAAGAAATTTCAGTAAGTTAGCTTATTTGTATAAATAATTCAAGTTGGTTTTTTCTGATGACGTTTTTGCCTTGTACCTAAACACTTTTTATTTTAGTTAAACGAGTTTGTTCTTTGACTACGAAAGCAAAGTTGAAATCTTGTAGGTATTATTGTTCAGGATACTGAGAAACATAATAAGACATTACTTGGAAGTAAAAGTACGGGTAATAATTTTGGCAACTATATAATTATAATTTTATTTGATCTTTGTTTTACTATAGTGCCAAAATTACTGAACCAATTATGATGTCGATAATAGATTTTTATATGACATATATTATTTATATTTTTTTGTACGTTGTATACATTTTAAGTCTCTTTTAATATATTTTTTTGTGTTATGTATTGTAGGTAATATAAACATATTTTTACCTAAATGAAAGAGTTTAAATATAGCAATGAAATTCATTCGGTAATAAAGGACTTACTATTATAAAATTATAATAAATACAGTAGTAAATATAACTTCCTTTTAAAAGTGATTGAGTCTTTGGGCTTAAATGTTTGACGCGTACAAGTCACGACTTTTATTAAAACATGCAATATGTTAATGTTATTTAAGAACTGGTATTTCCTTTTAATTTGAATTTCACTGACAATTATTTTCTTATATTATTTTGTTATTAAAATTTGCTAATTGGCCTGCATGCAGTTTTGAATATTAAAATTGTATATTAATTACTAGAGACCTGCCCCGTCTTCGCAAACATAAGTTATGGATAATTTATAATTTATAAACCTTCCTCTTGAATCACTATCTGTTAAAAGAAACATCATAAAAATCGGTTTAGTACTTTTAAAGATTTAAACATTCATAGAGAAAAACAAACGGCGAAAAGCGTCTTTGTTTTAAACTATATGGCAATAATTTTAAGAACTACGTTAATTTCTGATAAACAAATATTAATAAAAACAACATTATTATCAAGTAAAAAGTAAACGCGCTATCACTGAACCGAATCCTATACGATTTATGGTTGACCTCCGACCTCCTCGGTGTGCGGACATAGACTGATGTCTCCATACATCATCTAGATACGCACAGATTAAAAATGACCACAGATAAGTGATACGTCAAAATTTATCATGCCACGCCGCAATTGAAAGAGTTTTTATTCTATTTTTAAAAGTTTCACATAAATTACGTTTTGTAAAATGTGCTTTGAAAGTAAAGAAAAAATTAGAGCTACCAACTGTCAATTACGTCATTTTGGTTGTTTATTTTTAAGGGTCTAAATGACATTACGAATTCCAAAATACTTTCTTCATTGTGAAGACACATGCTATTAAAACACAGTTGCGGGAAATGAGACAAAATCGCAAAGCTGGGGCTGTAAATTATGAAAGAAACGTACTTTATACTTTATAAACCAAACTAATTACTTCATATACTAAATTCATAAACAAGTCACCTTGATAAGGCAAGATAAAATCGTTCCCCAGAGAAACTTTTTAAATTTACTGTTTACTTATTATCGGATGTCCTCCGTCTTGTAGACATTGGAATTTAAAAACTCATCTCTACTCCCTTTCCGGAATCAAAGATCCGGATAAATTCCTTCATTTGTTCCGTTACAATAATTCTGTTATAGACAAACATTTCTAACGTTCGAAATTTAAAAACTTTTTTTTTCTTTTTTACAAGTGTCAAATGTCAATTCGCTTGCATGACTCTTATGACGTCTATGATACGCGATTATCTCGTTAATCTTCTATCATGATATTTTTTAATCTGTGATTATGAATTCGATGTTTGATTTTTTGTCTGAATAGTTTTGTTTAGTCTTGAAATTTATCTGTCATCGCTTAGCGGATCTTTTTTGTTCCAACTTTAAATTTTTAAAACTAATATGTATTCTAATAGCAACAGAATCATGATTAGACGCTACAAAAAGCTAAAACAAATTGGCAATTCATTGATAGCTATCGACAAAACTAATTAACGGGATGGGCAAAAAACTAAAAACATATTTGTATGATGATATTTGAGATATGAGGGTGGCCGCCTATAGATGGTTGATAAGAAAATTATAAGACTAGCTACGTTCGAAGATTTTATTAACAAGCGTGTTTCTTGATATTATTAAGATAAATATCCTTCACGTCTGGAGTTATTACGAGATGTAAGTGGGAGTGGTTTATTAGATCTGGACTTTATTTTATAGTTGGTCATGTTTTAAAAAGCCTTACCATCTGAAGACATGTTTTAGTTTTAACAATTTTTTTTATAATAATAAATTTAGGGATCGTAGACCAACTCTGAATTTAGTCGGCTTGCCCTTTGTGGTACCACCCTAACTAAAAATATCAAAAAACAAGGTCATGTATAGAATGGCATCTCTAATAGTTGATATTGTGTTTTGATTGGTAAATGGAATCATTTTTTCATTTCCAAAAGCCGGCAACGTATCCATGAGGCACTTAACTTTGAGACTGTTCATAGGTGGAGGTGGTCACTAACCATCAGTTGCCCTAATCAAGTAAAAAAAAAAACAAAATCCTACTATCTAAACTTGCTTGTACAATTTCTGTTAGGTCTTATTTAATCTACACAGATTAAATAAACTTCATAACGTATTTTCACAGAAACAAAATCGTAATGTAAGCTTAGTTGTAAGTACCGGAGTTAGGAACAAAGCTGGCAACATCCAATATACGGAGAAAAAGTACTACTGGAGTGTATAATAGCGAAAGTTATACAAAATGGCCGATTACGGGGCCATTCAAACATCATTTCGTACATTGATCAGGGAAGTTTGACGTTAACGATAAACCAACGAGTATTATGATAAAAAGTGTTCGAACGTGCTTATAAAGATTAATGTATGATTGTGAAAATATTATGGAATTAAAACTGTTCTTGATAGAACTTTTTATTTTTTTTTTAATAAAAATTTTTTTTGGGGTGTTCAAAATAGGTCTTAACTGGAATAATTAATTAACAAGTTATTTAGCAATAAAGCAAGTATTACCTATTCGTGGAATACGAGTACCAGGACATCATAACTTATGAAAAGTTGATTACAAAGACACAGTGACGTTGCGTATCCTTAAATTCGCTTCAGTCACGTTCAAATTTATGTCAATTTAAACCGCGAGATTTCGAGGTAATTAAAGGCTCTGCGTTGATTGGCCCGATTCTTCCCCGATGCTAATTAATCCATACAAATTGTAGGCTACCCTCTGATTGCTTCTGACCGCTACCCTCGGTTTAATATTTTTAATTATTTTGTTTGTAAGATTTTTCTCTCAATTATTTTGGGGTAGATAAAGATATAAAGCTGTTTCAATTACTTATATCTAATCGTATCACATTACAATTTGTAATAAAATATAATGACTCCAAATTCTCAATTCGACTCACTTATGTCATAAGAAATAAATTTAAGAAGTCAAATTACATAATCAGAGAATAATAAATCAATTGTTTAAACTATGTAACTTAATCGTTACTGTGGATTAAATTAAACACTTTAGAAATACATTTTAACTTCTTATTATGTAATTACTGAACAAGTACATATTAACATTTTAGATCAATAAAAAGTTTATTTTAACTCTCTATCCCTGTGTCCTTAAGCTTTTTTTTAATAAAACGTGAAATGTTAAGAGCAATTGATCTGTACTCATAATAATAATAAAATAAATATTTGTCTATTTGTCTAGTACAATAAGACAGACAAACAAAGCTACATTCAGACAACATAAGTATGAACAAATATGTGACGCACTACCACGGCGCCTGAATATTAATGCTATGAAGATCAACATCTGATAACGATCTATCAATGGCTTTCATTGTTGTACTACGTACTATATAGATACATAGTATTTAAAAATCCTTCATAGTTTTGTCTTTTTAATATTATAACATATTCGAATAAAACACAAAAAAAGGTTGTGGTTTATTCATTCGTATTGCATTATGGTAATGTTATGTATATTTTTATTGATTATAGAGTATTTGATATTATGCCAGCAGCTTTCGTGTGTCTGAAGAATATTATATACGAATAAATATCTCCTTAGAACCCAATGATTTTATATAAAACGTATGTTATACCCGTACAAATCAACCCAAAAAAGTGTTCGCACAGCAACGGCAGTACACATACGTACAAGTCCAAACGATAGAAAAGAGATAAATGATAAAACCAATAAGAAGAAAAGAGATGGTTAGTTTTGTCATTTGCGCGTGAATTCACCGACAACCAATCACCTAAAGGTAAGACGTCCTATTTAAGATATTTTTGCGACTTCAAAATTTTGCGCTTATGCTGCGATATTATATTAAATAGATATTTAATTGATATTTAATATAATATCATTGTTAAAACCACAATATATTTGTGAGACCTTTAATGGTCCACCCATTGTTGGTTGCTCACCATTAGACTTTTCTCTTGCTCATGTGCCAGCTTCTATAAAAAATAGCACTTAAATAAACTCAATACCGACTTTAAGTCTGTAAGTTTAAACATTAATTAAGCAAAACAATTATTGCTTTAACTAAATTCAAGGCAAGAAGCGTGCACAGTCTAGATGAGACTTTAATAGACAAGCATAGTAGCAAATACAATTCTGTGTAACACCAGATACACACGATGCCATTTCTTAATGCTCAGATAAATCGAACGACATGACAACGACGACGATCGTCAGTTCAAAAGCCTAAGACTTAAAGGCTAATCTAATATAATAAAAGTGTATATCCACGTGTTATCAAATCATAGTTTTTTATCCATAAGAATTAAGAGAATTTGTCTAGGGAAGTAGATTATCGGTGTTGCCAAAAATCGACACCGATTTATCTGCAACGATTTGTTATACTATCGTTACGATATCTCGTTACGTGTGTCAGTGACAACTTAGTATTCCTATAGGTATTATATAGTTCCGTGGCAATACAATCGATTGTCTATCTGTCTATCAGATGCCGATCTCCTTAGCATTGCTATGCAGGGCATGCAACCATTGACAGTATCTTCACGTGTGACGCCGGGTTATATGCTAGTATAAACATAGATACATAACCACTATGATATAATCGATTACGTAAAATATTTTCAAATTATTTTGCAGAGCTAAATTGGAGTAAGATGTATTTTGACAATAAATCAAATAAACTAAACAAACAAATAAGGGAGAATGATTCTGATCAATATAAATTATTGTTTTGTTTAAAAGCCAAACGCAAGCTTTAAACTTTCCAAATGAATCAAGTACATACAGTTTCAAGTGGCATCCCGCCGAAGATGTTATTGCATTTGCGGCTAGTATGAGTTCTTCTAGGCCTTTCTTCATTCCTACATCCTGTATTGTCTTAAGTACATCGGATTTCTTAAGCATATCCTTGCGTATAGATGAAGATAGTTGCTAACTAAGCAAAATTCCTGGTCAGTAACAAAAACAATAAGAACTCTCTTCAATGTTATTAGAAATTGGCTCAGACAGGTCAACGCTATCAGCCGGCGGCGCTTTGGTGCCTTCCACGAGGCTTATCAGTGACGTATTATTTATTGGCTATTTTCGTATAATCAATTTGTTTGCGTAATTGCTCTTGCCTTCTGATAATGCTCCTCGCAAAATGTCGACTTCTGAGTAATGCTATGTTAATTAACGTTTGACGACAGTTTTGATATGGATTGGAACTATTTATCAATGTTTAGAAGATTTGAAAGCTTTGTATCTTATGAACAGAATGAAGTAAAATTTGATACAATACTGTTGATATTTATAATTAAACCAAATATTAAAGCAATAATAAAAAGTGTAATGTCACTTATTCTTTTACAAACCTAAAAATTGATTTAATAAATAAAAATTCTAAAGACACTATTGCAATAGTACCAATACAAATGTTTCTTAATTTGTCGTGTTTATATACTATATTTGTACCTCCTAAACTTAGTCAGTTTCATTCTAATTCTATTTATATCAAGCAATTACATTCTTTCGAAGCTTTCAATGGTCATTTAAAAGGCATTGGAATCACAAATGAATAACGGTGTCTGATCGTGACGATGGCCAATCGCTTGCACACGCTAATGTGACAAATATTTCTTCTGTCTACAACACGTATACTGTATAGTTAGAGATTATTTGTTTAAATTTCCTTGAAAACTGAATAGAATAATAGTTTTTCTGAAATATGCTAGCCAGTCAAACTCAATGTCAAAGTTAAACACAGCTTCATTAAACTAGGCTGCATATAGGAACACTTTTGAATAGTCATGGTATTACAAGACAGCCATGGCTAGTGACGAGTCTTTAGTGAAGAGTGAAATTTCTTGAAACTACACCGACCTAGTTGGTAATAACATAAAAGACACAACGGTGAGCAAGTTTCTTTCCCTAAACTATATACCCATACAAAATTTCTCGAAGTAATTTTCACTTTTTATTTCCAGCCAAGCCGTAAGTAAGCAAGCTATAAAGCAAAAATTCATCTAATAGACAAACATTTTCAACCCATTGCCTATTTCATATTCATCGATGCAAATGTACTGAATATATTTAGTCCATGATTATAAGGTGGATAAAATTATATTGCTGGAGCGATCCCCGCGGCTCCTAGCCAAGAAAATTAATCAGTATGGCGCAGACTGGTTTTTTACTCGATTGTATGACACGTTACAATTTATATTGACTCGGTAATGCACTGTTTCTTTGAGTGTGCTTGTTTGTTCTTTATATTATACATGTGTGAACAAGCCGTGTATAGATGTGTATGTAGAACAAATGAGCAGGTGGGGTATCTAATCGTAAGCACCCATAAGCATTCGCAAAAGTCTTATGAATATGTTACTTGGCTTTTAAATCCCTATTAATCTGTAAGTTTCTATAGTTTAGAGAACGACTTTAAAACAGCATAACTTACGTCTTTTTCAAATTACATGTAGTTATTATACGAGAAAAATATTATTAAAAATAGTTGAAAGAAATCAAACGAACTACGTTACTCAAAAAGTATGTTTTGTAAAATAAAGCTGTTACATAAGTAAAATTTCACCTTCGTACAAATGAAGACATTTCAGTAAAAAACTCGAAAGGTGATGGCCCAAATTGTTCCGTTTTCAAGTATCTAATATTATACGTGACTTTTTGCTACTATTCAGTCGCAGCTCGGAATCCATTCCGGCAGGTTTTTGCCCTTTTGTTGGTGCGTAATCTTTCGAAACGCCGCTCTCATTTCCCTCTACAATGTATTGAAAATTCTTTTTTAAAAATATTTCCGATAAAAAGTTGCTTTCACTGATTTTTCTAATCTCACTTCAATTTGAGAGGCCTTTTCGTATAGAAATTTCAATGGCTTTGATCTTAAAATGTATTAGACGCAAAATAAGCTTTGGTGAGGGTCGCTATGTCTTCATAACGTGTATCGTGTGTCTTATTACTTGGTAGATTTTCGGTTTAAGTACCATCTTGTATTATTATATACGAGCAACTTCTGTTATTTTGTCCATGTTGGATATCTATAACGTTGTGTACCTACGTAAGTTTCTTGTTATAGAATGATTGATTTATACTTACATGATAAAAATAAAAGCTTATATAGTCTTGTAGATTGTTCAGGCTAATCTTTGGGTCTACATATCCGATACTGCAAATCTGTTAAAGACCACTTATGAGACAAGTTATGAGATCTTAAATCCCATAGGACATCTGGCTTCTTCAAGAAAACTGAAAATTACTTCAGTCTGTTAAAAAATATATATGAACCTTCTTCGTTTAAGATAGACATTGGAAATAATTTTAAAAGTGCCCACTTCCTATTGTACTGGTTTCAGTAAATTGATAGCTAACAATCCACTCGAATGAACTAGAACCGACTTTCCTCGGTATTTAGTTGGGCCGCAATTGTGGCTTGTAATGGAATTGAAAATATTTTAAGTCGAATTTCAAAAGCGCAGCGCTGACATTGTTCAGGTCTAGGAATTTTGGGGCGAATACCGCTTTATTTTATCTTTACTTGTGTGAAAGTATCTGGCACCAACATCTCTTTGAACATTAGTTTGAGATTTAGAAATAATTTTATAATTACGTATAAATATACTTGAAAATAAGTTAATTCAAAATAACCATACATACGGATGATTAAATTCAGGTTTTTAGCAATAAGGAAGTCTTATGGCTATATAGTGATATCCTCCAGGCAACCTTATTAGTATGGCAGATGGCTAGAATAATATTAATACTACGAAGTATAATGTGCATAATATAAAACTTAAATAAAGTTCAAAAGTACTTGTTAGATCGAACTAACTTAAAAAATTAAATTGTACCAGAAAAAGTTGATACTTAAAAATAATTTTATCTGAACGCTATTCTACGCGTGGTCTGACTTAGCCGTTAATTTTAAGAAGTGAATAAAAATACAAATTAGAACGCGCAAAACTGTTTACAATATGATTGACGTCGCGTAGGGATGCTACCTTATTCCATGGAAATATCGTTATAGCATTTTGAAATCCAGTCCATTCCGCCTTGGGCATCGTGTGCTACCGGTGCGGTTCACTCACGAAGCCATTCGTCGACAGCCCCGGGCACGTAATTTCACACTCCTACTCGCTCCTGCATTCCTGGTCCTATCCTATGTTTTGCTATGCTACCTTACGTAGTACGCTAAAAAAGATTTGTTATTAATTCATTACATAAATGAATAATTAGGTTACGTCCATCTTAATTCCATTAGTTATTATAAATAAATAATATTCAAATAAAATATTTTATTGTTTGATAGTCAGTACGAAAAGAGTACTTAAGCTTATTACGACATGAGCAAAAAAAACACATCCAAAAATACGTTATATAAACAAGGAGGTCTTATACCTCCTTATTAAAGAAAATCGTCCAAAAATTTCTAAGCGAATATTTTCGTACTAATAGATATAGGAAGTATAGTGTAATATGAAACTATGCATAATATAAACCGTACTGGAAGATAGTCCTTACAACCCATTGTCCAGTAATGTGGTTGATCTTTAACTTATGCACGTAGCTCGCGGTGATGAGAAACATTTACTCGAAAAGTATACTCAGCAATTGAAACGACGCCAATTTCCATATTTAATGACACATCGGGACAACAAAGGAATTATAATTGATGCTATCTATTTTTCACTTTTTAAAAATTATCTCTGCTTCACCTTTAAATCAACGCTTCAGTTTGGCTTTTGACAGTTCGGCCAGTTGCTGTAAAGAGATAGATTAAAAAAATAATTATTAAAATATTAAGTTTATTTTACATGACCGGTAAAAGTAATGTCCACTTAAGTACTAACATAAGAATCGAACTGAGCAGAATGCAATCTTTAATAAGTTATCTACCTCTTAAAAATATATTCGTTATTTTTCTGAATCTTCAAACTTTGTTCTTCGTATTTTTACTTTAATTAAAAATGTATGCTATCTCTTAATAACATATTACCCGAGGCCGTCCCTATAATTATATCATGCAAAAACATGATGAACAATTTAAGCGTGTATGCGTTTTTGCGTCATTATACCTCAAGATTTAGGATTTTTTTAGTAAAAATGCCAAGCAATATTAGGCTTTATGTAGTGGGAGCAGCATGGCGTCAAAATTTAATAATTTTTCATCTTGTCTTGTTACGCTTTGTAAAAGATTTAAAAAGAATTTCATTCGCTCCTCGTTGTCGCTGGCGTCTGACGAAATTTGAAAAATTTCTACTACAAAATTCTAAATTTAAATAAAAATTCTCTTTAAGAGTTAGATTTGATGCAATGATATAATATTATTTTAAAGCTTAAAATACATTTTGTTGATAACAAAGTTTACATCACCCAGTGAGTTTAAATTTGGGTCAAATGACAAATGTCGTTCATTTACATTTTAGTGTTAGTCACTGATTCTATCTAGTCTAAATTAATTAAAATTATGTACCTAACCTACTTCTATGAGTAATTGCTTTTATTATTATATTGGTCGTTAAACAATTAATATCTTCTACATTTGTTAGTGCTTATATTTAGATATTAGATACTTGATACACTTATTACGTTTGATAGATTTTAATAATATTTAGCCATGCATTTTTAATTTGTATTTTATATTGATCAGTTCAGTATTTGAAATGAAAAACAAGAAATCAAACAATAATACTTAATCATGTTCAACTTGTCTTTAACAAAGAAACATTTCTTCAGTTCTTTTCCGCGTTAAAAGAGAGCGAACTTATAAACAGTCCTGTTTTAGACTCAGACATTTAGATGTCAAATAAAGTGTCAAAACATCCGACGACGAACATTATGATTTATTAAACACGATATAAATGAATTCAGAACTGAAGCGACGCGGACAGTCTTGTGACAGCTGAAAGTAGAAAAATAAAGTCAAAATTGGTATTACGACTGTGATTGATCAATTTACAAAAGCGGAAAACTCTTCGGTATTACAGATACCTGTTAGAATTGTATCAACACAAAAACCGGCATCACAAAAAACACAATGAAAAATGATACGCCGTTAACTTAAAATTTTTATACATTGTATACTAATTAACTAAATGAAGACACAATAAATTTGGACAGATCCGATATTGGATAAAAATGTATGAAAAAACAATACCCTCGGTTTGTAGCATAAGGTTCAATCAATCAATGTCCCTAAAAATAAAAGGCACGTAAAGTTGGGATATGAAAAAAAGCTTGTATATTTTTTGTGGGTCGACCACGTTGGAGAATGGTTTGAATACACATTAGGGACTTCTTCTATTTTGGTTTTTGTTCGCTCCTATGGTAAATGTCGGCGCTAAACATGCAAAGTAAAGCTGTTGAAAATGAGTAGATGCATTTATGGTATTTCTGTGTTATGCAAAGTTTAAAGTTACATTGTGCCACCGTAATGTCTTTGTTTTCTTAGACTAGGTTTAACTAAATATATATCTAAACATTAAATTTCAGTAAAGGCTTTAAACAATGGTATACTAATAGAAAAAAGGTACACTCTACACATTGAGAAAAAAATCTTCTATCAATACCGAATTATACTGCATCTACAATTCTAAAGACTATCTTACACCTATAAACCTTAAAGCAATATTCAGTCTCATAATTCGCGTCCCTTCTGTGCAAATCTCAACTGCAATTCAGTAACACATTCTAAACCCTTAAAACCGTCCTTAATATTACAATTACGAAGCCAACATTACCTTAACTGCCATTACCAAGATACCGCCTAATGCGTGCATTTTGAGACGTTGGAACATAAAAAATTATGATTACTCTTGACAAAACCTAATATCGTACGTTTAGAACCCCGCTACGGAACGAATGAATATTTATAACTGCGGGGTATTTTTATCGCTCGAAGGGTTACCTGTTCGGATAGGCCAGGTCATATAGACCCTTGAACGAGGTTTCTTTACCGTGCCAGCGTGACGCACTTGTTAGTTAATAGTCTTTTCTAGGTGCCATCGGGTATTTTAACATGTTTTTAATGTTTATATACTAAAGGGTTATGAAGCTGTCGTGTCAGAAGCAACTCCTACTATTACTCCTACCACTACTACCGCTTCTACTTCTACCCCTACTATTACTAATTCTACTATTACTATTACTACTTCTACTACTAGTATTGCCAGCTGTTGCGAATAGACTGTCTTGACAAACCTCTTCAACAAACTTACTAAAATAGTCTAAGAAACGTCCCAGAGTAACAAAAAGGTACATACGTGGTTTCATTAGAGGTTTAAATTAGGATTCGGCTGCGGTCCCTTGTAACCGATTTGGTGTTGTTTAAAATTTTAAATCAATGAATTCCATACGTTTTTAGTTCAACATACTTGTAGCTGTATTATGCATGGATATTTGGTATTGAATAGAGATCTTATCGTTGAATTTTAACGTTGCTTTAAATTTAAAAGTTTACGATTATTCTGTACGTTATAATTTAAATTAGTTTGTATTAAGTTTAAGAATGTAGCATATGTTTTGTTACCCATGTGCTCTATTTATACACCAGTATTTAACTTGGACCATTAATTTGAACAAGCTTAAAATAAGTAGTAAGATTAATTATAGAACAAAGTCTTGTATGCTTAAATCTATAAAGATATAGATATTAATCTACGCAACGCGCGCTAAGTTTGTAAATAAAATGATTCATTCGGTTAAATATATCAAATTTCACTGGGTATGTAGGTAATATACAAAATTGCATACGAAGGAAAATGGCGAAACATTTTGGCAACTATAGTCCTTGAGCAGACAAATTTTTCTAATTGTATCCTTGCAGGCTTTAAAATTTATAATTTCAAATTAAAAATAGTTCATTCATTATTCATTATACTAAGTTATTTGAGTTTAGGTAAACTATTTTTAATTTGACATGATTAATTTTAGCGCCAAACTTTGCGTATTATTTACCTCATTAGGAATACGCAGTTTGGTGCATATAAAAGTCGTATATAAATATAAAAAATGCTCTCACACATAATAACTTAATCAATTTAACGCGAGATGATATCACGTCTTCACTTACAACCGGAGAGAATTTTAATTGATCAAATTATGACACGTCGATTATAATATGCGAGTTGCGACGCTATCGACCATCTTGTATTGAATGGTGAATATTTTGTGTTCGTAATTTATTATTGTAATAAGCTTTATGGACTGTGTTTTGGACGATTGTGGCTATCATAAAAATTCCATGGGTTTTCGGTGATCTGTTACTTAGTATTCACATTTTTTAATATAAAAATAAATATGAATTGTAGAAACAATATATAATTAAAATAGGCTAATAAAACAATATTTTTAAGTCCCGTTTCGCCTCAATACGTCAAATATATTAAAAACACGTATTTATATAATTATTTATATATTTTAATTTATGTTAAAAATAAATAAAATATGGAACAAGAAATAATGAATAATGACATATCATTACCCGGCACCTTACCGACATATGTCATCGCGTTATCTTGGGGAGATTTAAATATGAAGATTGGGTCGCAAAAGTGGTTCAAAATATTCTTTGTTTCAAAATTTTTCTTTATAAATTTAGTTGTCCAATATAAAACCAACTTATAGACAAGTGATAATTTTGCCATACACATTGGTACAATTTTTTACAGAAGAATGCATGTTTTCCTAAGCAAATTGCTAGCAATATTAAAAGGAACAGTAATGAATAATGACGCATCATTACCCGGCACCTTACCGGCATAAGTCATCGCGACATCTTGTAGATGTTCCAAGTGTGAAGTGTGTGCGAAAGTGGGACAAAAAACTCATTTTTGATGAGTTTGTATTTCTTTACTAACACCACCGTACTGGCATCATACAATAATATGCCTATATTATACAGTTTATTATTATACACGTAAAACACCGAATAAGTTCAAAAAAGCACTAGATCGTATACACACATGTATCGTAGTTATACATACATACATACTTAAATGTGTTTAGATAGACGCTTCAAATTCAATTGCAATATGCATAATATTCAATTAGCGGCAAGTGATGACATAGGATACGTCAATAACGTCATTCTAGTATTAATCAAACTTTTTTGAAAAATAATTCTGTTAACCTAAAAACAAGAAAAATTATAATATTATGGAATACATGTAAGCATAAGAGTAACTTTGTTCCTAGATACATGTTTATTTTCTGTCCGGCCGTTTTAAAAGTTTATAACGGTGTCAAAAGGGACCCAATTATGCGTGTTTTTCTAGTTAATTCCTTTACCCTTTTATATTTATATGACCTGGTGTTCGCCATATGCGTGCAGGCGATCGCGATCTTATCTCGAAATTTTATCACCTTGCATTGTAATTATCGTTGATTTGCCATGCATTTTAAGCAAGGAAGTTTTTAAACAGCAATTTAATATTATAAATTTTAAACTTATAGGTTAGTTTATATGTTCAAAGTATGATTGTATGTAGACATAAGGAAATTACATATATGTTATTTTATTTCTATAGAATATGTAGCAATATAATTTTTTATATTTAGGTTTCTTTTAAACAATCTTATAGTACTACTCATATATCCTCTTGTCTTTTTTTTTCTTTTTAAATCCTTTAAAACTTCATTGGTAACTAAACAATTTTGTATACCGTCTATAGTTAGAATACTAATTAATCCTACTGTGAAAAATTATATTGGAAGTTAAGAATTCGACCGTTAGGCAACAATGAAAGATACAATTCAATTTTTCCTTTGAAGTCCTAGAGAGACAATTAGAAATTCATCAACGCCGGCTAGAGTTTGGAATGTTCTCGATTTTCTTATTAAACAACACACTACAATAGATCGAACAGAACAACGTAGCTATTTATAACTTAAGTAAGATTGAAATGTTTGTTTTGATTCTTACTTTAGACTAAATAAATAAATTAAGATGATTTCGTGTCTCAAATTTTGTTTTTACCACGCTTTATATTAGCTTGGGTTGTATCTATGTAATGGAATCTTTGAGCATAAATTTGACCGATTTCCAGAAGTTCGATTAATTTGAAACTTTGCACACGTATTAAGGGCCGATGACAATGCAATAATTTAATAACAGTTTCCCAATATCAAATTTTCTACTTTTTAGTTCGATTAGCTATAAAAGCGTGGTTTTTTAGTTTTTTTAAACTATAATTTTTTTTATTATCTTTAATATAGCATACATCATTTTTAAATATTGTTTCTTCATTTTAATACTTGTTTGTACTGTGTTTCAATTATTTTGATAATAATAATATTATTTTTAGTTTAAGAGTTATATACCTACGCCGTAAGAAGGTGAAACCGTGAAACAGAGAGTACTAGAATAAATAGTTAAAAACAGAACTTTCTCGAACACATAAAACAGTTAAACAATGACAAATGAGTCAAGACACTGCGGTCAGAAATTACTTTCATCAGTCATCGTGGTACATGGTCTCGGGAGATTTAAAATCTATTTATTTAGTTGGAAGGGCGAAGAAATATCACCTAGTTTAAAAGGAATTGTTTCACTTATACAAGGCCCAGAATAAAATATTGTTTGAAGTAAAACCAAATACATAGTTATAAACTTATTTCTTAGTATGTATTGCACTTCTTTTAATGTCTTTTTTATTTACTTAATAGCTGATATTAAGCTGAAAACAGATAAGCGAGAACACTCTATTTATATCCAATTTCAATAAGGTATATACCTAGGTACAAACAGTTTTCAAAATTATCTTTACGTCAATAAAACTTACTTCTGATGGTAACTTGGTGGCAATCAATACCTACATCTACGCATTAACTAACAAATAAAATGTAGTAGCAAATCTATACAATACAAATGAATAACATCAGGCAACATTGTGTTCTAGAAAATTCCCTAATCCCGAGAGCTCCCAGACTTGTGTATAGCGTATGATCCGATAGAAATCCGCATCGCACGTTTTCTATAATAAGCTCGGTCATTGTATTTCACTTCAATTCAGTAATTAGTATGTAACGGTACGCCTACCAAACAATTGCACTATCTGCTATCATATTGATAATCGATCTCTTGTGAGATGTAACGTCTTTTGTTAGTTCACAATGCAAGGATTCACATAAGTTGTAACTCGAGTCTCGACGCGGGGTTGTTCTATACCTGCTGGGGCCCTTTGTCCCATCTGCGGGGCAAAAACTCCTTGCGTAATATCCCTACCGTGAAGAATTATTTGAGAAATATTAGACGGCTTGTATGCTGGAAATGTGAGCTTTGAACGGAATATAATACTTTTTGTAATCTGTGGTGATATGTGAACTGGGAAAAATTAGGTAGAAATAAAACGGAGGAGTCACTGATTTTAGTAAATAAGATTTATTAGTGCATTATTATGTAAATAACTTCAGAAAAATACGCTACTAACATCTTCAAAAACAAGCATTAATATGTAATTTTTTTTTTCAATTTCACACATACACTTATAAGTTTATGTATAGGTCATACTTAACCTATACTAAAAATCTACCAAAAATATCCAAATTATTCTTCGCTTAACGCGGGAATCGACCAAGTTTTAGTTTATTGGAATATTACACTAATCAAATAGTTACTAGTAGATTTATTGGACAACTAGTTGGTGTTATCTCCTTAACACAGCTGGCCAGAGCAAATTCATTACAAATCCTGACGAACACAACTGTCAAACTGAAAACAAAGTTAAAACACAATCGAATACAACTGCGATAATATTACGTAGGTCAAGATTGGGTTTTTGTAACATTAAAACATATAGATATGGTACAAAAGAAATACATTAGTAAAGTAATGATTACATTAGGACAAATATACTTTTGCTTTTGGCAAAAAGAATATTTTAATTTCATTGAAAAGTTTTTTGTGATTTTTTTTTTTAATTTCATAATATTCTATACTCTTACAATTAACAATATACCTAATATAATCTTAATTCAAATTTAAAAAAATCGACTAACGTGTGTATGAATTTAAAGAGGGAGTCATTTGATCGGATTTATTTTTTCAAGACCAACTCACCTCGCTCTAGTGTCTCTGAACACAACCAATCAATCGTTCTTTTTGTTTCAAACCTCATATTGGGCTATTTATAAAAATGTCACCCGCAACCTACGTATCACTTTTTCTAACACGTCGTTTCCACTAAGCCCTTGACATGCATTAACACTTAGTGCATTTTTTCAATCCAATCTCCAGATGCGAGTGTGTCATTAAAATCTTCTATGGCACCAAAAAGATCAAAAGTTATCTTCTGTTAGAATGCCTCCCGCCGCACCCCGCTCGCTCGTTCGTTCCCTGTTCGCCGTTCCCGTGTTCAGTTGAGCCGCGTTACCATAGAGGCTGGTCGCGTCGAATCGACGTTCGATCTTCGAATTTTATACCGCGAAGTGTAAAACTGTTTTTTGTTTTCTATTCTGTGCATTTGCATTCAGTGAAACTAGATTTGCTTCTGAAGTGATGTGAACGCAATACAAGCGTGTTGTTTTGGATTTCAGTTTTGAAGTGTAAGTTTTGTTTTGGCCGTTATCTTTGCATTGTAATAATCGTGATTGAATTGTAACCGCGACGGCTGTTAACATCTCGTTAAGTTTTTATAAGCTGTTTTATTGGCTGCCTTTTTGTTTAAGAGTCATGGTGTTAGTTTACGGTTAACTTTTGGATCGTTGAAAGTTGGCGTTTGATATGTTTCGTAAGCATATATTTGTGTATGTACTTAGCATACGTAGTAAGTGTATAAAAAACTAATACAAAACAAATTACCTATTCATAAAGTTTCACTAGTTTGAATTCAGAAATCTCCATATGACGTTTCGAATTATCAGAGTTTTTCAGTGTGCTTATAACATTATCCTTGGTAATAAAAAGTAAAAAACGTATCTATTCCCATAAATAATATAAAATAATTACCATAGAGTTTAAACAATTGTTAATA
>JADANM010006178.1:1062304-1101803 GCA_026213755.1 Eurema hecabe
GTATGTAAGTATGTATGTCTGTTCCTTTGTGACCTCCTGTAGCCTAAACGGCTTGATGGATTTTGATGTATGAGGTATCGTTAGATTTGTCTTGATTACGGGAGTGTCATAGGATACATTTTATCCTAAAAGTCCCACGGGATAAAGACATAATTACTCTTTTTTTAGTGTGCAGTCGGGTATTTTGTTTTTTTAATAATAATTACTTGTTACGGTACCAACCTACTACTGCATATGAAACGCCGCGTGATTAGGCCGACGCATTCCATTGTTCCTTAAATAATAACGAGCAAACAAATAAATATTGGTCTTCAACTCTTAACCCACTATTGTTCTAGGTGATGCGCCCGCGCGTGTGAAGATGGCGAGACGCGCCCTGCTCATTCTATGGGTGGTCGCAGTCGTCAGGGCTGATCATGGTGAGTTATCTTAAAATTATATATCTTTAAGTCCTTGCCCAGCAGTGGCATCCCTACGGGCTACTAAAAAAAATTAAAAAAAAGGTCTTCGAAAAAGGGTTACATGATGATAGGTAGATTTCTATTTTGAAGTGTATGAAGAATTAATGTATAATAACTAAAAAAAATTACGTCTTTAGAGCGTTTCATCTATTTAGAACTTGGTTACGTAAACATAAACAAATCATAGAAGTAAAATTTAGAAACCAAGATTATTTTACGCTAAAATGCAATTTTCCTTCTTACTTATAACATATCTTACATATAAACCAACATATTATTAAAACATACTACACTACATAAAAAATACGTACCTAAATCTTAAAAGTTACAACTTGTAAGTAATAAACTTCGGTGGTTCAGATGACAGAAGTACACTTAACTACGATATATAGTTTTACGACTTTCAATTTATGTGCACTTTTATCTAAATTCTAAAAATAACAACGTTTGAAACTTAAAAAAACCATGCAGTATTTATAGCGATCCTAAAAAAAAACAAGTTTTACGTCCGAAAGATACGTTTGCATCCACTTAAAACTCCTTAAAAGTGCGAGAGTTGGTAAAAAATTAAGTACCGCCGAAATTTCACTAAGAGACTTGGCACCCAATCTTCAATAAGATAAGAAAAGGTACAAAAAAGATAACAGTCCTTAGATGCGACGAATCTCTTGGATTAAAAAAAACTTTTGAACTTGGGGTTTCACTTATTCAAAGACTTCGCATTAGGGGAATGAAAAATTCAGTTTTATAATAGGTACTTATTTTAAGCTACGAAATTCAAGAGGGCTACATACAAAAATATTAGCTTTTAATTTTGTGATTGAAGATATTGTAGCATTTTGAATTTTTTTAATTATATTTATAACTGATGACAGTTATAACTGATGACAAATTGATAAACTCCATAATATATGACAGAGATTTTGGGGGATAAGATAACAAATATTTTTTGTACATTTTAATTAAATTTTGTAGTTAATACTAATGAAGAAACACAACATAATGTACTACTTGTCCTTTAAATTACCTGATCAATCCATTCACGTAACATCTAAATCTCTAAGCTTTTGAAACGGTACCCTAAACCCATCTTAAGAAAAAAGTAATAGATTAGAAAGGTACTGGGGAATCGCAAAAAATGCTTAATCGTGACGAAGCGAGTGCTACTTCCGAACATGACTATCCCATTTAACTTGTCGATAGTCATTTTTATTTCTTTTGTACCAAGTCGTGGTTTTAAGAAATCCTTGAATCGGCTTTTAGAACGTAGATAGTGGGTTTAGATTAAATATAGATTTAGTTTTACGCCTTTATCCGATAAGAAGAGTCCCAGAAATAATGAGAAGAGTTTGCTAGAGTAATTTGCAATTGTTTAGAATTATCATTAAGCAAAGTCTAATTCAAAAACCATTTGCATCGTATACGTGCACAATAAAACGGTCAACATGTTAGTTGCAACGCGATAATGCACTAGAAATTAAAGCAACATTAACTTTGAAATACGAAGCCCAAACAGCTGCTGTGAAAATAGAAAATAATAGAACTCAGGCCATTATAACTCGAGTAACAAAGGGATTATCTTGTTTGGGAACCTCTTGACGGGCTCTCGACGTCTTATAATATATCGTGTTACAATTCCTACAGGCTATTCAAGGAGTTTTTGTAGGTGTGGCCGGTCTTTGTATTCTTTCTGCGACAGGGGTGAGAATTCGGTTTATTCAAAGGATAAGGTAATTTTAGATTGGGGTTTGCACCTTGCTGGTACATTGTTAATGGAAGCTTTGTCGGCCGTTATTTTTTATGATCCTGTGTGTAGACTTCCGTTAGCTGAGCGCTGCAAACAGTGTCAGTTTTTTAGATTACACTTGAGTGTTGTGAAGTTCTCTTCTTCGTCGTTTTTTGTCCAGTATCCAAAAATGATATAACCAAGGCGAAGAACGGAGTTTTTAAAATACTTTTTACTTCTAGTGGCAGGCATTGTAAAAAATAGTTGTAATCTAAAGGGCAGCCAAAAGCAAATAACTTTTGTGTTTGGTGTAAACTAATTTACATATAACAAACCGTCCAAATGAAAGGAACATTACGCGAAATCGTGAACCGAACCTTAGTCATAGACAATGCAAACTTTTGATTTACTTCCCCCACCCACTCCCATTAAGTAGTGCATTTTATGTCTCTCTTAAGTGCATTTACGAGTAAACTGCACACTTCGCCTGAACGGATGCGATCCCCTTGAATGTTTTATGATGCTCTTTGAACATGTATCAGAATTCAGATTTATTCCGTCCTTATCTGTTATTGGTACGATTGAAATTGAGTGCTGTCGCACATTTACTGGGGAATGCGTCTTTGAAGACGCTGGATGTATTAGGTTATTGTGTGTGATACACTTAATAATGTCTAATATTTTGCCACATTTTATATGCCTCTTAACTTACCAGGTTTATGCTCTTGTTATAATCGGGAAACCCTTATAGCAAACCAGAGTAGGTCTTGGCGAAATCACCATAGTTATGTCAGACTCCAATCGACAAAACTCGTATTGGGTAAGCTTTTCCAGACTTGCGAAATTAGTCTGCTTACTAACCTGTACTACCTACCTGGTTCCTGAATAAGCGATTTTTGACTACCCTTAGAAACTGTTCTAGTAATTTTAAGTATAGCTGATGAAACAAGTTAAATCTATCCAACTTACTCACCGTGATTAAATGAATACAAGTGTATTATGTTACCATCTCAATTTTCAAGCATTTGGGAGTAACGTCCGATATCCATTGGTCTATATTTGGTCCAACTTACATCTGTAGTGAGCGATAAAAGTGGGTGTTATTTTTAATAGCCATTACTCAATGTAAAAGTACTTTCCATTGCATTGATAAGGGCGCTTTAAATGTTTGGTTAATGGATAATTTTATAGCTGGTACTTGATAGTATTCATATCTATAAACCATAGCACTCGTGTTCGGTCACCATTATAAATTTATCTCATTGTTGTGTGTTTTAGTCGATATCAAAACTTAGAGTAGGTGCTTTCATGTTGTTATCTATTCAATTAAGTTGCCTTTAACCAATGACCTAGGTCGTTTTTTTAAGTTTTATTAAAACAGTACCTACCTATCCAATTCTTAATATATAAGCTAATTTTTCAAAGCTTGTCTCTTGGCGTTTTTTAGCAATTATAATAATCAAATAAAAAAATCTATTTTCCTTAGTAATGCGTATGTAACGATTCTTCGTCTGTTACGTTTGAATACCTTAACCATGAGATGATTTCGACAACATTTGGTACGGATGTCGTCGTGTAAGAAACTTTTTATCTCGATTAAGACTTAAGGGTTGAAAAATAGTACTTACAATTTGTATATAAATTCTTGAATAACGAAGGTGAGATCTCACAAATTTATTTACCTATAAATAACATAGACTTTGCGAACACAGTTATTGAATAATGGACTTCCAACAAAACCACTAAACCTAGTATGATGACACACGACAAAACTCAAATCAATCAAGTACCATAGATTTAAAAGCCATTAAACGGTACTGTTACTTAGTCTAGATAAAATGGTAGATCTTTGTGCCGGCGGCTAGGAGTCGAGACGGTGATTAAGTGAGCCTCATCAATAAGCTCTTATATCTAGTGGTATTTAGAACTTTTATAGCATCACAAAATACCTTTGCTTTAATGTCACTTTATTATATTTAGATATATTATGTTTGTCTTTGTATGAGTATGTGTGTACTTTATAATTTATATTCCAAATTGTGTATTAGTTAGTATAGTGTTGGCAATGTCTTGGAGAAATATCAACAGGTCATATATACATTTTTTTTGTAAATAATAACATGTGACGAAAATATCATTTGGAATTTTGGAATTATATACAAAATGATTTTTATAATCCGGTCTTTAGAAGTATTTAGTTAGTTATTCATAGAGGTTAGCTTGTTCAAATAAACGTCCTGTGAAAAAATAGTACTTACTCATTTTAGATATCCTGTAAAAGTAAATTACAACTTAATTTAAAAAGTGATGTAATATATATCTACATCATTTCATGCTTCTTCTAAGCTTAAAAAAATTGTCAACAAATTCAAATGATTATTAAGCTGCGATCTCTAATGATTCGATTACCGTGACAAGCGGGCTCTTTCATCCCACAGTATTTTTAGATCTCATTAGAGAAGCAGGAATTCCATTCATCACTCGGGGCATATTTTAATTCGTGGCGATAAGGCATTTCCCATTTGTATGACATTCCTTTGTAGGGAATGTTAAGAAGAATAACAGATGTCACCGGTTTTCGTGTAAGTAGGTATTTTTGGAAAATGAATTGTCAAAAAATCTAAATTACAGCCTAGAGATGATGAAAGAAAATTTTATAGGTATTATTTTGTATGAATGTTCTTGGAAATTTTTCGACTTTATCGTGTATTAGGTCTTTTTCGTCTCATTCGTAATCTGCTTAACGTTATTAAAAATCTATATCAATTAATATGATTAATGCGAAAGTAACAATTTTCACATCTAAAATAAAAAAGAAGCATCATTCAATAAAATAGAGTAGGTTCTTCACTCATAGTAACTTTTTCCTACTTTGGTAAATCATATAACATGTTTATGTATTGTTTTCCAAATACACGACATCTTTTTACATGATTATTAGAACTGACTCGATATTTACCTCATCAAGTAAGAATAGCTTTAGCATCGTCACACCATTCATTTTCTATCTAACATTAAGTATAGAAGAACATACATAAGCCAATAGTTCTTTTACTTAAAGATAATCCGTGACATAGTTTCACTAAGCTTACTTTAAGCCTCAGTCAGGTCACTTCACTTACTCTAATGTTGCTTAACTGTTCTAAGTACGTGAATACCTCAGTTAAAAGAATTTAAAAATAAAAAGGCTAAGACTTCAAATTTTAATAAGTAGGCACTTAGGTATGAATGGTAACGCAAATAAGTAACATATTTACAAAGATAACATATGTACCTTATAAAAATATCATATGAATGAATGAATATGATATCTTAATAATGACTATAATCTATTGGTACTAATTTTTAAGGTTCGTAAATTTGTTACGCTTTAGGGGCAAATCTCTGGATCTACTTAATAAAGTTTGTTATTCATTTTACGTATTAAAAGCTATATTATTTGTTGGTTGAAATTATAAAAGGTGATTTTTTTTTAATGCACTGATACAAAGTGTAGCTGCATTGCATCAGACCTTATAAAACCATAAAAAAATGAAAATTGGGATATTAGAACTTTAAATCATACGTAGGTATGTACCGTCTCTTTCATTGATACTATAGGTATAGTGATAATAAGCATTATTACATTTCAAAAGCAAATCATTTGTCTTATATATTCAATAATTACATACAAATAAACTCCATAGCTATTAATTCAACTGCATCAATTATATTATTGAAAATTTATATCGGCATTCAGAACGCTTATTCAAGTAGGTACGTGATTTATAACCGAATTGATACCGGCGATTGTTAAGAAATTCTTAATCAATGCTTCTAACATAGGAACCGGTTCATTATAGTAAATCCAATTTAACACAAAACTTGTGCAATGTTAGTGAATGGAGTCAATTCTAAATAACGAAACATGTTTCGATATGTCCTCTGCTAAAAGACCTCTTAGATTTAGTTAAACAATTATTTTTTCTATGAAACTATGGAAAATCATCTCAATCTAAAGATAAATCTCAGTTAAGAGATGTTTTCAAATTAGTATTATATAATTTTGATACTCGATAATGATCTGGCTATTCGTATAACAAACCAAATGAGCCCTGAGATCACATAAACTCACCTATTCACCCGCTACATATCAAGTACCATATTAAACAATCTTCTTAGTATTAATAATAAAGGTTATATTTTCTAAAAAGAACTATAAATACCTATTATACAACATATACTTTTCAAACGTAAACTATATATTTCAAAGATTACTGTTGGGCATTATTTAAACTCTTTGTAACACTTAATTTAAAGGCTTTCGTAACAAGATAAGTGCGTAGTTATATGAATCGTGAGCATTCGATAAAGGGCGAACGAATGACGAAAGATTTGAACTTTGAAATAACTAACTATAGAGTAGGATACAAATCGTACATTAAACATTTTTAATGGGTATATATTTATTAGCTTTTATATAACGCATAAAATAATTTATTACAAAGTATAACCAATCAAGCATTATCCAAGAAATTCAAGCATTGACGAAACTTTCCAAATGCAATTAATACCCTAGTAAAAATGTTTAAGATTATTTAAATGCTCTAATCTGACTGTCTTCTTATTATTTTAAATACGTGACTATTTCGGTAGTGGACAGTCTGGAAAACATCACTTGGTAGAAATAAAGTCGCCGTTGGCAGATTGTGCTCTGAAGTAAAATTAAAATATTTATTCCATATTAGTAATTTTCATCCCCGTGTCAATATTGGAATAAAAATATACAATATGTAATGTATGTTAATATAGGGTTTCAGCTTAATCAGAGTCAGTTTAGGAGTATTTTCACGAAAGGCCAACACATGCTTACAATTGTACTGTTTGTAAAATAATTAAATGTTACGTATTTCGATAACAAATGTCTAATTTCTAAACAATAAATATTTACATAGAGAATACAGGTAAATTCTGTTTTAAATTACATATTAATTTCAAACTGCAATGTGACGATTGTTAATCAAAATCTCAAACAGATAGCAAAACCAATGTTTCATTGCAAAAACTAATCAAACATTCACGAGACTAGATTAGATAATCAAATGGTTATTGCATATTATATTGCATTTAATATTTATATGTATACTGGCGTGTTCACCCGGTTTTATGCATGTATTATACACAAACATTTCTCTTGAATCTCTCTATCTGATAGAAAAATCTTCATGAAAATTAGTTGCGTAGTATTTAAGATTTATTGAATGTCAATTAAGTCTTAAATATCATAGGTCATTGGCGGTCTCTGTAGGCTTACAATATTAAATGAAACTCGATTATTATAATAAACTACCATCATGATTTGTTATCCTCTAAGTCTTACTACAAATTCGAAAATTTTTAAAAATATTTGTACTCGAGTAACAAGGCACAAGGCGATCTGTATAGTTTTGATACATTGATATGAACTACTGCATTTTAAAAGTATAATCAATCAAATCGCTAGTTATAAATGACTCAGGCCAATTTTACACATTATGGACGAGGGGCGGTAAGGGATTGACTGTCTAGTGTCTAGACCGAAGAAAAATAATACTTATTGGTATACCTTGGAAACATTAGAGCCTTACTCAGCGAATTGCTGGTATTAAAGACATATTCTGCTTCAATTAAGCAGTCATACTAAAGTTTATAGGACATTTATTGAACCAAAGACTTACGATAAATAGATAATAATGCGCTTGATCCACAAATTTCATATAAAAAAATTGAAATAAGAGTTCGTATTATCACACAATATACATATTAAAATCATATTAAGTATGTTTAAAATTTTATTCCATAAAATAGCCTAGTGCTATGCTAAACTGTAGATTAAGGTAAACGTTATTTAATACAAACGCTTTATAAAACTATTTTCTTCAATCAAGTCTATTTTAAAGCTAATGCTTGTATCCAAATGTGTCGATTAGAATATTGAATGAAACCCACGTCAAGTGTGACGTATAGTGATTACGTTTCGACCAATTCATTAAGAAGATGGAAGTTAGATTTATTTTAATTTTAGACCAACCAAAGACCCGTTCTTAAAGTTAGCAAGTGTTACGTAAAATCTGCCAAAAAAAATTTCATGGAATTAAAATTTTAAATGCAACAAATATTGATTTGTACGACATTGACATAAATTAGTTAGATTTGGTTTGAATGATAACTAACATGAAATATAACTATGCAACCTTAAAATCGATTCCTAATGTGACTTTCTATACGCATAACTTTCCCTCGTAAATTTGAAATACACAAGCGTTAGTAAAGCAACATCCAACTTTATTTATCTATATATTTAAATATAAACATTGACAGTAAAAGATGTAAGATTCGAAATACTGGACACTATTGTCTTGTTTAATTGCCGTACAAAAATATCGGGGTGAATTATAAGTTACATAATATCAGCGCTAAAGCTGCATTAATGATCATAATTATAGTGGCATTTAAATTTTCAATTAAACGTTCACGGTCTATTGTTTCTCTTCACAATCAATGCACCATTTATCACGTTAGAACTGTCAACAAAAACCGACTCCAGCCGAGCGTTAAGACTTTTTGTTTCGTGTGCCAGAATTATTGATTCAACCTCATGATTATACAATATCCCTTCCAAGTTACCTCCATAAATATTGATGTTACTGTTCTTAGAAGTTCCTACTCGCTTTTCAGTTGAACCGTTACGCATGTCAATCTTATATTGAGTTTTGCGCTGGAGAGTTCTTCGCTTTGACGACGTAACATTATTGCTAAAAGTTGGTCGATGAGTGTTGATACTTGTAATAGAATTTTCGAAACTATCATTCTAACAACAAACCGATCTTACTAAAGTTTCATATTAAATAATATATCAAAGATAATAACCTATCTATAATAATACAATTCAATGTTAATAAAGTCAACAACAATGTACGCAACTGAAGGAATGGCTAACAAATCACATTAAAGAAAAATAGATTCCTTCAGGAAATCACGCGCGATCCCCCAAGGATCGGAAATAGAAATACACTTCGGAAGTGAAACTAATTAAGTTATCTGCTTCACGTGACTTGCGGTGTATTTTCGTATTCCACATTTCAAATAGACAATACTATTATTACCGTCAACACTAAGAGTAACATACACTGATGTGCTGATAACGATTTTGAGCGAAATTTTGTCGAGGGCGCTTGAGTTTTCGCTCGCAGAATTGTCAACTTTAAGCCTGTTACGTTAGGGTGACATCGGCGTGTCGGGTGTTAAATTGGTTAAGTGGGGTATACAGTATCCAAATATCTATGTTTTTCGTGTAAACAGGCGCGAGTGAGGCGTCAAGCCAGGTGTGGAGAGAGAAATCGATGGCGGTACTCGAGGGAGGACTTATTATGACAGTTGCCGTTTATTTCCAATGACACCCGACTTTATTAACAGCTCACAATGAGTATCTATTAAGAGATGAGGGTTATTTGTATATGGAATTAACGTCTGAACCTTAGACTGACTTATGAGTGAATTGATTACAGTTATAAAAGTTACTCGTATTTGAGGGTAGATACCTTATTTATCTTATGTCGAATTATATGATGAACACTCAAGTTTTCGAATCTTATTATTTGATAGTTAGAGCTACAAAATCTTTTTCTATCTAGTATTAGAATAGATTAGATTTCTTAAGTCTGTGATTATAATGTTATTTTTGTCTTGTTTCAGAGGACACAAGTTCTGTGGAACCAGACCACACGACATCTCCACCAACACCACCTATCCCATTACGGCCAGAGTACGCCCACCCAGCCGGCGCGGAGGCCTTAGACCCTTACAACTCTGAAAAGAACCCACCACCTCACAGAGACTATTTGGAAGAAGACTACGACCATGAAGGTCATAAAGAAGATGAGCACGACAACAGAGACGACGCCGATGAACTGCCGTCTCTGTCCGGCGATCATCTACTTCAAAGTTCTACAGATGACCTACCAATGTTCTTATTGGAGCCTCAGCACGCTTACGTAGTGAGAAATAAACCGGCCATGTTAAGATGTCGTGCAGCGAACGCTTTGCAAGTGTACTTCATGTGCAACGACGTTCGGTCGGTTGGTAGTACTCAGTTCGAATTCGTGGACCCTCAGAGTGGTGTTAGGATTGTGGAAGCCGAGTGTAATGTGACAAGGGATCACTTGGAAGAGTACTTCGGTGAGGATAGATTCGCGTGCCGATGCCACGCTTGGAGTAGCCGGGGAGATATAAGAAGCCAGCCTGCTATTGTGGAGTTAGCATGTAAGTAATATTTTTTCTTATATTTAGTTTATCAGGATAGTACTCTGTCTAATAAATGTGTATGCTATAGCGGGCAAATGGCGAGGAGGTTTACCTAAGAGTAATCGACCACCTTCATCATAATCAGTACTAAAGCGGCAGTCAGGAAAAATATTGTAAAACTTACATTTCAGAACCTACCAATATAAGCTTAATATTGGAATAAATTGATATACATACAAGTTCCTACATAAATATTTATGTACAGATTAACAGTTAGTTATTTTAACAGTCGATCAATATCAAATATCCGAACCGCTACAACCCATAAACTATTGACAAGCAATGTAAATTGAAACGCGTATTTTATTCACTACCACTACATGTGTTCAAATTACTCCGTTAAATTGGAACCTATAAAAAGTGTGAGATTCTAACGCCCGACACCTGTTCCTAAAGCAATGAATATTAAACACGAAATTGGTGAAACACAAACGATAGCTATAAAGACGTCGATATTTTGATTCGAATAGCATAAAATCACATCCGGCCTTAATGGCCGATGTTTCGTCAAAACTCATAATTTGAGTATCCGCTGGCTATTTTCATATAACCCACTTTTAGACGAACCGTGACGCCATTGGCCAAACCTACCTATGAATATTCATTTTGTTTCTAACTTTTTACATCTAATGTAAATTCATGTACAAAATTTAAAGAAATCCAAGTTTTCAGAATGAATAATTGTTTTACAATACGATGAATATTTAAACATTTAATGTAACTTAAAGTTTGTATTTGAATACGTGACCAATTAAATTCGATCTCTTAAAATAGACACACGGCACGTCAAAAGCCGAAACTTCAAACGCTTCTCGTACAAGAAAATATAATTATAGATAAATCACTTACAGCCTCAGCATTGAATAGAATCAATATTTATGAAATGCTATCCAATTATCGTTGTATCACGTAAATTTGTTTTGACATGACAAATGGTTACCATCAAATATCGTAAGACGTATGGGTACTTATAAAATCCATTACGAGCTTCAATTTAATTCAATGTTTAGTGCAAGTAAATCTTCCGCGGATGTTTAAATAGACGTTACATTTGATTTATTGTTTATATGTGAAACGCCTTCTGAGGGAGATGTATTGAATAGAGTATAGTTTGACTCCGATGTTTGAACTTAGAGACGATTACGACACTTCTTTTATGTCTTTTATTGATTCAATAAAAGCTTTCATATTCATTGTGTCCTCGTACGAGGTTTTGATAAGTATAGAATGAAATATATTTGTATGTTATAATAACAATAATAATAATCCAGTTAAGTTAAGATTTAGGAGAGAATATATAATAACTCTTTTGTGTCAAAGCTACGAACGATTAATCTAGCTAGAAGTATCGATTACAAAAAATAGCGCTTGACTCGTTCTAGAATCGAGACAACAGTCTATCAAAGTGATAAATTACCTCCTTTAAATGTTCACACAATTTTCAACCAATAACATTTTAAATCATTTAAGAAGAAAAATTAAAGTCCAAATAAAACTAATTTGCCCCCAAACCTAAAAATTTACTACCGCACTCCCTGACCATTATATAGGTTCATTAATTCCCAATTTATATAAGCTTATAAATTGAATATTAATTATGCAGCAGTATTTTTATTTACATATCCATTCATATACTTGAACGTCACTTAACATAATCGCTATCCGAAACACCATTAAAGTTTCGTATTGAATATTAACTAAATAATAAATAATGCAACGTGAAAAACACCTGCTGTTTCCGAAGCTTTGAATAATCACTTAATAAATGTACTTGTAAATTAAGGTACAGCGCTTTTAAATTTTTTTATTGTTATGTGTTATTTTTGACACGGATAAGGACCGTACAAAACAGTATATTGTATTTTAATAAAGATATTCATATTATGTTGGTTGATGCTTGATGCAATTTGTTTCTTATATGTGTCCCCAATCTTTGTGTGTCATGGTATTACGTACAAGGTACATAATATAATAAAGAAGTATGAGCACAAAGAACTTTATTTTTGCTGAAGATATTAACTTAACAACATAAAAAGAAAATTGCAAACTTATTACTCAATAGTGTTCACTCTTATAAAATACTTTAACAATATTTTTAACATAAGGCTCTAATACATTAAAAAACTACATATATCTTTAATATAATATACCAAAAAGAGCTGAGTCATAGCATTACGTTGATACCCTTATCTTCCGCAGTGGGCATCGTGCCTCATGTAGGAGTACGAATTGTGCTCAGGAAATGAAACGTACCGAAGTAATTTATAGCACACGAAGCGTTACCCCACTTATCATTTGCGACCATCACAGTTCGCGATTCCAAGTTTTAATGGAATATTCTCGATTTCGCATAATTATGAACGAACGTTTTAAGCTTTTATATTTCTTGGTGAATTTTTTAGTGATTTTCAGTGTAATTCACAATTATTAAGTATAGTAAATTCTAAACTTGAGTTCGCTGGCGTTTTCTTAAAGCTTAGTGTAATGTTAGAAATCCTATGTGAGCCGTAGATTTTTATCCAATTATTATTTTTTTGTAGTTACGTATCCCTTTCATTAATTAAGTCCGCACTAGAAAATGTTAGTAGCAACACATGTAATGTTGACCTGTCCTATCAAAACTTATCTTGACTCAGACTAATAAAATGTATTGTGTTACTTATTATAGTTACTCGAACTCAAAAGAACTTTCTAAACCGTAACTCCACTATAAAACGCTACCAGCGAAGACCCTACATTGTAATCATTCTTATCTGCCGGTACTAAAAAGGTAATGATCGATACAGCTGTTGTATAATCAATTTTATTTTAAACCCCAATAGCACTTACCGCTAAACATATGTAGGGGCATTAAACTGAAAGTATAAAATTGTAGGCGTCTGTAAATCTTTGGCTGGGAGACTTAGCAGTGACATTTTTACGCTTTTACGTGCACTTTCGATGCCGTAAGGATGCGTAGTACGAGAGCTGGAGCTATATGTTTTGAATTATGATTGAATGAACGATTTTGTTTCTTGTATTGTCAACTAAACTGTTCTACTGATCGACTACTACCTACCATTTGAATGATGCAGATTAGCAGGACTCGCAGTATTGATCATGCTTTGCCGGTTTTAACAATTGTAAGAAAGATTGAATAAAGAAGGAGATACATATTATATATTATATAATAGAAATAGCAATACTAGGGCTTCGGCTTCTCACTAGTCTTACGAAACGTAATTTTACACAAATCTTTAATTGAAAACTAAACAGTATATAGGTGTAAGCGTGTGGCTTACTTTAACAGATTTTCAATGCAAAGTATCGAAGTATTTAAATTTGAGATGGATTTGAATATTATGACGTAAATATATAAAAGGTACACTTTTTTTACTATGTGTCGTTTAGTTTTTAAAATAAACTTCAACAGTGTTATTTAAAGTTGAATCGCATTTCCTGTCGCATTACTAAGTGAGCTTATTTACAATTCAAAATCTAGCCTTTTACAAATACCGCTTTAATGTTAGCAAAGGATGTGTAATGGCTGACACATAAATTATCTTACTATAAGTACGCATTTTACAGATACCCTTTTAGGTATTGTTAGATTAACATATAAATATGATACATTAACTTTGAGTCTGAAAAACATCGCAGTCACGGGGCGGTATAAGATGAGACGCTTCTTGTTTCCTCATGTATTTGTTGTTACATATAAAATTAATATGTATTAATATAATCAATAAATTGGATTTTAAAATGAATCATAAATTTTATAAATTAAGCACCTGTAGGTGTAAGTGTATCCAAATATAAACAAAACTCAATTTCAAATTTACGTGAACGCCTTTTCATTTAATTTGTAGTCGAAATAGATCACTATATAACCTTATCCTTTTATAACACTATATATCCCGAAAACGACAGGCTCATATTACACTCATACAGATCATCTTAATATATAATAATAAATAGCTACTTAAATACTGTAACTAAAAAAAATATATTTAATTAGTCGCAAACATCCGATCTATCTTACCATCACACCGAGCCGGCTCCCTCACTAGGTATTATCATTAATAGCTATGTAGATGCCACTTGTGAGCGTATTTAAAGCTCTCAGGGAACAATTAAAACTGTCTAAATGGGAATTTAAGACGCGCGTACTACACACGGCGCTGTGCAATTAGAGCGACGTAGATTGTATATTTAGATCTTATGAGTTACATGTGTGGACGTTTTCTTGTTGCTTTATACGTGCCTATAGACAAACATACACATTACACATATCTACACTACAATTACTTGAAAAAGCATTGCATAATTATTAAAATAACTTTATTATAATTAATGTCTTTACTTGTTTAAAAGAAAGCATTTTGCATTCTTTATTTTATTAGGATATAAACATATTATATAAACCAAAGACTAATATGGGATGTCATGAAAATTTATAGTACATTTTAATTTTAAATTTCGTTTAGCTTTATGAAGTTGTTGAGAAATCTAGTGATAGTAATAAATCTAAAAATAAGTCCAAGTGTCTTCTAAACAATAGTATCTCCATTAATATTTAAAACATATGATGATAAAAAATGAAACACGTAGCACTGAATAATGAATCGAAAACAATATCTCCAATTTAAGATAATAAACGTAGCGTGCTCCAAATAATATGTTAATCAAAATATCACTTCGCCCGCATCGCGTCTGAGTAATTACGTAACAATGAAAAAACCGTAATAACCGATCAAATGTCAATTACAATATCGTGATATTCACAAAATAGGGCCTGTTAGCGAATCAATCATAATTATCGGGCGATGGTTCTTGCGTAATAGTGGTACATGGGAACTCGTGTAGCGAGCTTTTTGTTGAATAGACGGTCACGTGTCATATTATATAATACTAGCTGTTGCTCGCGACTTCGTCCCCGACGATTACTTTATCCATTATTTCTTCGCTCCTATTAGTCGCAGCGTGATTTTATGTAGCCTAAAGCCTTCCTCGATAAATTGTCTATTCAATAAAAAAATAATTTTTCAATTCGAACCAGTAGTTCCTGACGTTAGCGCGTTCAAACAAATAACAAACTCTTCAGCTTTATATATTAGTATATAGTATAGATGCTAGATTTTTATCGATTTCTATTCTATTAGCTACATTTATGAGAATAATACAATTACGCTAAATGTCGCCTTCATACATTGGTGAATATTACTCAAAATAACATGTTAGAATATCAAACGTCTTTCTTTCTAATGTATTGATTTCTTATTATTTAGGTATCTTTTTATTTCAAAACAGCAATTTAACGAATTTCTTTCTGGTTCTTCTCTGTAGAAAAGGTGGTAAATTAATGTTTTGTGACGATTAAAAAGTGTTACTATGCAGCCTAGTTGAATAAAAATATATTTTACTTTGGCTATGTACTGAGAATAATAAATTCAGCTAAATCTTTACATACTTGACATAGCTTTCATGCGAGATAGAATACATTGAATTATTTAAATATGTTCATGTTTTAGTATCCTTTGATGGTACTTACAAATTGTGTGAACGTTACTATGTCAAAGATGTCTGATTAGGAATTTTCGCTCGTCGGCGCCGGCCGGCGGCCAGGAAACGCACACAAAGACACAATGTACACACACACACGACGCATACAAATGTCACCGGTCCCTTTGTGTGTTATCGATTTAAATTGGTAATTTATTCGCAAGTAACTGCAGTTTCTCACCAACACAATTAGCTGTTCAGTGAAACATGAATAATTACCGATATGGGAAAATATGGCTGTTTTTACGGCATATTGTTACGTGAGAAAATGCTACCTTCATTGTGTTTTTATTTTAAAATTTATTTCATTAATTACTTATAAAAAGAAATCTTAACCGAGTCATATTATTGCTAGAGGTGGTTTTTATAAGCATACGACATTAACTGATTGTTGCTAATTAAGAGCGTACGTGACAATTACATTGGAGATAAACACTTTTAAGTTAAAACCGTACACTGAATTTTCTATTGTTCCACTAATTTTTCCAACTGAAAATACATATTATTAAAATTGTTCTCTATTGAACGTCACTATAATTCGTTCAAAGAACACACTTTTGGTCAAAACCTAGTTCTATACACAACTTAAATTTTCTGCTACCTCTTGTTAATATTGATTAGAAAATTATAAGCACTCGCTTCCGCCGTCAAATCGCGATACGTCGACGAGTTCTCACGTCAATCTCAATAAAAAGCTCGATCATACAATAGCCTCGTCCCACGACGATAATTGGTTTTCATTAAACAATTAACAGACGATTCGGTAAGTGGATTAGGTAATTGGATGCAACTAGTATTAGTTTGACACAATTGCTTAGAACGCTACGAGAACCTTCTAACGCCTCTCAAATGGTTAAAGACTAGTCTTTCTTAAACGCATTTAATTAAAAGTTAAAGATTACTCGCGAAAATACGTAATCAATTGTTGATTTTTTCATAGAAGAACACAGAAATAATATGTAACCTATCAAAACTAAATTAATATTATTTTAATATTTAATATAGATATTGGTATTTATAATGTGTAAGTTTTACCTAATAATTGTGTGGGAAAACATTTTAATGTTTGAAAAAATATTTTGAATTATATCCGATTTAGAATTTTCTCCTGTTGACATGAAACCTTCTTTGTTATTTTTAACCAGCCAGTCTTTCTAGCATAACTTAAATATAACGCTCCAGTAAAATGAACCTGAGTGCGGACCATAAATCTGATGCTCGCTCCATTACACTTGTGATGTGCTAACACCCTTTGTGGCAATCTCGGCCAGAGATAGTGTGTACACTCCTTTATCTTGCCATGTGTGTATCTTTGACGATGACTATACAATGTTATATATTTAAGGCCGGATCTACACTTTATACCATTTTCAATAAGACATTGAACACACGTGCCTAAAGAAACAACTAAATTTCAAATATTATTTGAAATTACATTTCAGGACACTTATACTCAGCGCCATCTAGTCCCACGCTAAGAGCTTGTGTTATTGCTACTAGATAACTGATAAATTGCATATACATACTTTTCTTTTGTAAATATATGTAACATATAATACCTAGTAACACCCAGACCTCAGAAAAATAATTGTAATAATGTAAATTACAAATATATTTCGAACCAACGATCTTTCGCGCAGAAAGAAGTTGTGCTACCACTGCACATTTTCCAATAATTTAGCGATATAAGTATGTAAACGTCAGAAAGACCGTATTACGTGATCTCGGGATTAATAGAATATATGTATATTTAACAGTTTCTTATCTTTTTAAAATCTAATATGTGAAATACATTTAATTAACTATCTCTATATTAACTCTATCTATAATCTCTATATAACAATATATAAATAACTATCTCTAAATAAGCATTTAAACTTGTGTGCAATAAATCTGCCGCGTGGCTCCATTACGCGTGATGTGAACATCCTTTGTGACAATCTTGGCCTAAGATACTGTCCTTTTTAATCTGTCACATATATTGTCCTTGTGACATGATTAATAGAAAATAACAACTATATCTACAACAGTTGAAAGATACTTAGCAAGACATTATTTTGTGGAGGCTTCCTCAAAAAAAGTAACTCACTGCATTGAAAAAATGACTATACCATTACCTTTATAACAAAATGTTCCTTTCTGAATAAACGAATGCAGTGAGTGGGTAAATGAATGATGAACTATTAGTTTGTACCTACATTATAATATTATGTTCTCAAGCAAGCGATTAGTGTAATATTTTTTGAGATTTAAACCTAACCTAAACTATATTACGAAGCTCACATTAATTTTAAAACAATCCAATTAAAGTATTTATTTACCTAACCCCTTAAAAAAGGACCAAAAGGCTTAAGACTCAAAAATTCCATTTAATGATCCTACAACACCGATTTTCAATAAAAGCTCATATATAAATTTTATATATAGTACTACTAAATAATACCTAAATGCGAAAGTATCGATGAATGAATTGGATAAGACGACGGTTTAAAGGTGTTAGGAATAGAGGGTTGCATGTAAATATGTAAGACAATAAGCCTAGTTTTGTCTCAAAACCCATAAAACTAACCAGGTAAAATCGCATGAAAATGAAAGCTTTACTATTAAATAAATACTCAAAAATTTGACAATAAGAGTTTCATTTGACTAATACGTTTTTAATTAAAACTTAATATCGATTAATCAAACGTTCTTTATTTATATGTAACCAGTAACCACTTAACCGCTTCCCGTAAATTATGTTAGCGCGAATACATAAATCCTATATAATAACGCAGAGTAAGACAGATGGTGTAAATTGTTAGGAAATGTATTAAAAGCTTTGTCCCGAGTCAAAACAGATAAATCCACGACGTTATAAATTATTGCGACACTTTTACTCACTTGCGATATGCAAACATCTGCTGGGAATCTTTTAATTTAATTTAAATTTCCTTGTTTATTGGTTGGATAATTGCTAGGCAGGATACGTGGGTGTAGATATGTTAATGCAAGAATATACATTTTATTGTAGGTACTTGTTTGTTTTTTGATAAATATGGAAAGGTTAGTTTTAATTGTTTTTACTTTTCAATATAACTATACATTTTTGTTCTTATTATCACATACTTTTATCTATATTTAATGTTCTCCTTCATATAGAATTTTCTGTTCTTTTTTAACTTATAGTTATTATGATACCGTACTATAATTAGTACTGTGGCAATAATAAAAAAAATCTTTATTTACAATAATATTTGATACAAATAGGTGGCCTATGAATCCATAGGCTCTGGAACTAGTAATAAACTGAATATCGCGATCCAAATCATATACATTCATTAACAATTGCTTAAATTCTTCATTTTTCTCCTACAGATCTCAAAAAGCAGTTCACCATATCACCAGCACCGACGCTAGTGGAAGCTGGTTCAGCGGCGTCACTAAGATGCTCTCCACCCCCCGCAGCACCGACCCCTAGGGTCTCCTGGCTGAAGCATGGAGTACCCTTACAGCAAGACCATAATGTTCTCATATCAGCTGAAGGCAATCTGCTTATATCAAGAGCTTCCTTGCAGGTAAGACCTGATAATTTGTCCTAATAATCAGAATGTAGATTTATTTATTATTCAAGTTAGTTTTGATTTAAAAAAATTAAGAGATATTGAATAAACGACACTATATACAATATACATACAACAAAGTTGTTGTATTTTCCGAACATTAAAATATAGGTACAAATAAAAAATTAATTATCAGAAAAAACACGAACTCATTTGTTTGTAAAATATCCTATATGATTGTTTCATGTTCAATATTTAAATAATGTAATTTGTCAATATAAAGAAATATTAATATAGATTTTTAGTAAGCTACCTCAATACTGATTAATATTTTCTCTTGAAAGCATAACACTGAAAATATTCTTATGAAACAGAATATAATATTTTTACACCTCATTCCCTCACAACTTACAGCTATTATCCTCCAAAAGAAAAACTGCCAAATTAACTTTCATCATTCCTCATAAACTTTTTTCTTAGTCATCCTTATATTAATTTCCCCTTCTTAAAGTGTTTCGTAACTTTTCTATTAAAAACTGAATATAATTTTCATATTCTAAGTGATTAATTATACTTTAGCAAACTTTCAAGTTCGTTCGTTCTTCAGCACTATTGTTTTATTCATCGCGACCAAAACTAAGAGATAATATTAAATTCGTTTTCATTTCATCATTCGTCCGATGAACATCTGATTTATTCTGAGGCGGATCATGAACAATGCTATTGTATCAGACTGTTACATCTCCATAAGTTGTTTCATTTGCATTTTGTTATTTGGCTATTTTGTATTAACATCTACAGACCATGTAACGGTGAAATGGTATACATAAAATATAACCTACGCAGTTGTTAAAATATTATTTAAGTAAATATTTGTGTAAACACTTAAAAAAAACGTCCAAATATCTCATCCCTCTTTGTTGCATGGAACTGAGACTAAAACAACCAAATTCATTAGCCTGTTTAATAAGCTTTTTATCATCATAATTATAATCCCCATCGTTAAAACGATAGCCATCAATCTCGTTTGGTATATTTATGGAGCTATAAACATATGAGGAATATTGTAAATGGGACCGCAAATTAAAACAATGACTTTTATGTTCCAAGCACCGACATGTGCTACAATTAGGTCTTCGTATTCCGCGTTCATTTCATATAAATCTGTTTTGTTCTCAAGTGAATATGCAACTAATTGCTCGTGCGCGAAGGCTGAAAATGCTGAATTAGCTTCATTAAACATTTCGTTAGTCATCGTGACTCACTGGTCTGACACGTGGTCATTGAAACGTGTATGTAACTTTTGATGGCGCTATTCGCCCCGTGATATGTCGCGTTTGACTTTTACTCGTTTTCTCTCACTGTTTCTGACAGCCTACAATATTGTCGTGCATTTATCATTTGCTTTAGTCATCAATGTGCCAATTACGATGCGCCCTCAGAACTTATTATTATATGCGATGTCAGATGTGTAATATTTCACTTTTATGACTTTATTATATGGGATGTGTCTAATGATTTGTCTTAAATTAGCTGCTGTAAGCTCACCTATTCTTCTAATGACTCATAATATAATTATACAAAATCGTTTCTATAATAGCAAATGCAGCTGTTTAAATTATTCAAGATCGCTCGGATCCCGCTTTCAATGTCCTTAGAATAAGCTTTCCGGTTTTAGAAGCTAAGTGTCATTAATAGTTAATCATATCTCATTATAGTTTCACTCGCCACGCCTTCCGATAACATCTAAAGCCAGACGCGTTTTATCAATAGGTACCCAAGCTTCGTCTCGACGACTTGTAGCCATTATCTTAAACGTTTGCTATTAAACGACACTGCTTTCTCTTGAGATTGGGAAGATAAGACCGACAATCGCATTCTGCGTTAACAAACGCGGCATCTTGTCGTGGCTTTATTTATTCTTGCTATACGACTAATTAGTCGAGCCGACGTTTATTAATTGTGACACAAGTCGCCGGCATGAAGCTCGCCTTTTTGCAACTCTTTCAGCTCGAAAAGTCTTGGGTTAATTTCATTCTATATTTCTCGGTTGAATGTTCCGAGTAATTCATTTATTTTGAAGTAGCGTACTGCGAATTGAATTGGATTTTTACGTTCTGTAACGAGAGACGTATACGTGCATAGCTATAAAGTTATATTCTGGTATAGAAAGTATAATTTATTTAGCATGTCAAGAGGATTTATTTTTTACCTGAGATAAAATGAATACATAAATAAATGGAAGGGTAGAGTAATTAACAGTCATATAGAATTTATAACATTTATTATTTAAAAGACTCGCCCTCGTTTAATATAATAATACTTACTTAACCAAGTACTTTAACTATCCTAATAGCTTAATGCTAAATAATTTTTATTTCATTAAGATTTACTATGGAGAAAAAAATTTTCAAATCCAACAAACAAAATAATAAATAAATCTTTTGTTATTGTAATATTGGTATGTATAAATTATCTCAATTACATCTAGTAGGTACAAGCTTATACATATACAACAGATCTTAAACACAGCCCGAGTCCAATCAACGTCACCTATTACAAGCCATCACGGTCCAGTATAATTCAGTGGCGATGGAATTGCAAATGTCTCACACCATCGCTCGCTTCCTACAAAGCTCTCCGCTAATTACCCCTTTACGGCCAGACATGTATTAATTGCAACCACTGTCGCCCGTGTTAACCATTTTCTTAATTAAATGTGATGGAGTTACGCTGTTTTAACTTGTAGAGGAAATGTAAATTATATTGTGTATCCAGTTAGTTAGTTTTGTTGCTCTTTATTTAGTTTTGTACGTCGGGTTACGATTTCATTTTCATTTAATACATTAGTTTAATATGATTATTCTAACTAAGTATTTAGTTTTAGTTGGGTAGTGTTATCTGTTAGTCTTTAGTACTCTTCAACTTATATAGGGTCGTTTATAAACTAGCTTTGACCGGGGATGTTAGGGAGCACCGTAACCGGATATCCGATATAAAAAAATATCCGTAACCGAAAAAATAGTTTCGGATAATATGGCATAGCGGCGAAGCCTAATTGAGACACGTTAATTTGTATTTTACTTTTGAAATTCTTTAAAATTTTTATATACGTAACAAGAATTATCCGAAACTAACGGATAATCCAAAATAATTATATATCCGTATCCATTATAAAAACCATTCCCTCATACGTATCCGAAATTTCATATCCATAACATCCCTTGCTTTGACCTTACTGAATTATTTATATGCGCTATACAGTTCTATATAATACTGCCTAACAAAAATACCACAAAAACTCCGCCTTATTAAAAGCAAAGCAAATTTATGAGGCTCGCAAATCATGCAATAGTGAGCAATTTCTGAGCAATTACCTTTGGCTACAGGACATGGCGAACTACAGTTGCGTGGCAGAAAACATTGCTGGCAAAAGAATTTCCGAGGCCGCCACCCTTACTGTTTATGGTGAGTAAATAATTATTTCATTATGGACTTAATTGTTTCATTTAAATGAAAATTTACGGCTTAATAAAAGACCTATTGTTTTGCATTGTAAAAAATATACAACTTTTAACTTTTTTATATTACTTAACCACGTAAGTTACGTATTACGTAAAAGATAGGATGTAAAAATAAGATAGACATAACTTTTTACTGTGAGCTTTATAATTATTCAGAAATAAAGAATTTGTCTTCTATCTTTGAATCTGTCGTGTCATAGGTTATCTTTTTTGAGGACTTTAAAATTAAACATTTCGAAATAACATTTTTAACAAAACAAAGTCATATGAAACAGTTAATCAAAGGCAAACGAATCACTACTGCTCCCAAAAAGTTAGTACAAACACACATTGTTTCAAAGACCAAACCTAACAATTAGGCAATACTTCCCCAAAGGTCGGACCCTCTAATAAACTTAATTGGTCTACGTGTAGCAGGAATAACTACTCCAATTAGAGCTTTATCTACGGAATTCAGTAAATATCTTGCCGCGGATACTGACTTACGCGGTATTGTTCTATCACTTAGTGTTGCTGAGTTAATTAGGAGCCAAACTGCGGTTCGTTATTTCGCGCTAGTCTTACAATTGGGGAAAGTTTGTGGCTTATCAAATATTCCGTAGTTTCCACCAGATGAATTTATTTCCAACTCACTCGTCGCAGTTTCGTAGTTCATATTTTGTTCCGTATCTCATGGTTGGATTTATACGTAGATTTTGTTTCTGAAAGGTTTTTTATTGCGGTTCATTCGGTCATATCAATAGTAAACTTTTTAATTGAATGTCGTAGTAACAATTTGGGTGAAACTTTCCATACAAGAAACATTCAAACACAGAACTATTACTTAGTCTAATCACTTATCTTTACATCATACATCAATTACATGTTTCGTTATATGACTCCTCTAAATCAACGTAACGAGACACACTTCAAATTGTCTAAGGTTTCCATTCGGCTACATCTCGCATCTTAATTAAAACGTATATGTATATAAGACCATATCAAAACGTGCCATGTCATAGGTGTTGATCGCGATCTGCGTAGGCGTTCTCCCATGCGCTTGCGCAGATAATTGCTGGCCCTTTGATCTTGCGATTATAGACATGATGCCTAAATAGCAATTGTAGGCTCTGTAATAATGCTTTGGCGCCTCGTTAGCGAGACGTGGTCTATCTGATGAGAATAACAGGATAATATTTTAAATGTAATTAGTTTGTATTTTTATTTCCTTTACATTTTTTATAATTAATCCGTTAAATTATCTGTAGGGGTTAATTTGCAAAATCTTTACTCAATTATAAGTAGACCATATTTTTCCATTTCAGCGAAATATTTTCTCTTCACATTTAATTTGGGTAGATTTTTAATTAGCAACAGATCCTCGTGGTTTTACGAATTTGCGGCTTTCAATGTTCAACAAAACTGGCTGGCGAAAGAGGGCTCCTAATTTCGACCGTAAGGGTACTTATAGAAGTACAATTTGCGGTAGCTAATTTTTTTTCATGCTCGTGTATCTTATAACTTTTCCGAAATTAGACTAACAGATTGACGAATAACGAAATCTTTTATAAGGGTTTGTTTTTGCGATACAGATAATATACATGTCGTAGAAAACGATATCGCGAAATATTCAGTTGCTGATTTGATTATTGTAGTACGAGGGTAGTTCAACAAGATGTCAGTTGTTATTGTAATGGCGGCACGTGGACAGAGTCTTATTTAAGACAGTAAGTTTTCGGTATCAGGGGCGACATTCCTCTTCGGGTCGCCGTACAGGTCACACCTTCAAAACGAATCTGTCAGTTTACCACTGATCTGTTCTGATTAAATTGCAATTGTAATTATTGCAAACAAGTAAGGTGAAGTGAAGTTATAATCCACGTTTACGTTATTATTCTACGCCATCTGCGGATAGAGCCCTGTACCACCTAACCAATATGGTGACGGCACTGTCGCTCAGCCATCGCTGGCCCCGTCATTTATAAATAGTAAATTAGATAATTTAAAACTAATTTAATTTCGTATGATTTTACACTACTCAGATTAAACTGAACTAGAACTACATACAGTATAATATGTAACGTAAAAGACTTTTCTTTTATCGAACATCAATTTTCACTTACTAGATCTGATCTGATCCTCTAACGTTTCGATAAGACTTCATCTAAGTACAACGTTGTTAATAGATTTTCATTACGGGCCACGCGAGCTCATGCCTCATAACCTGCGCTTTCCGCTACCATGTTAAATTAAAACGGGACTTGTTTGTTATTTTGTCACGCGATTGTGATGGATTGCCTGTTTTAAATTTCATGGGCATTATTAATTGGCCGAAATTCCATATAAAAAATACATGGAATGCTTAACGAGACAAAAGGATTGCTCGCAAATGGGAAATCGGTTCGCTTCGGAATGTCTGATTTAAATTTTTGCTGCGATAGCAAATATTCATAATCTATAAACATCCAGACCTGATAGATTATTAAATCAGAGTCAGTAATCTTTATCATCAATAATGTAAAGCAAAAAGACTTAAATTTTTCAAAACATTTAAAAATAATTCCATTGCTTTTTATGAAAATGCATTAAGTGCAAATATTAATAAAAATGAATTTCTACAAGATATGTACAGTCTACACTCTACATCGTTTCATACATATCTTCAAAAACACATCGCCTGTATTATTATCATCTTACTAAAACACATACCAGGCTTATCATTATAAACTTGAATAAATGCAATTTTCTGGTCAATTTTCAATTTATGAGAACAAGCATCGATTAAGGTAAGCCATTTAGTACCGTTTACGTCAGGCTTTTAACTCTAAGTGATATTAAAATTGTTTAAATTTTTCAATTTCAAGTCCATTACCGCATTAAGATTTATACGAGAATAAATTATTTAATTTTACGACGCAACGTAAAAACTGAAAAACTCCATTTTACGAGAATTCCTTGACATTACTAGGTTCGTTAGCATTAAGTTAATACCGGACTTAATTATTCGAACAATCTGTATAGCGTCAGTTAGTTAAGTGGTCCTGGGCATTTATTAGAGACTTTGTAAGAGCGTAGTGGTCAAACCTGGTATATAAAATGAGTATCCATTAATAATAAAATTAGTTACATTTTTATACGTTGTGACAAAATGTAATATTTCAAAAAAAGGAAACTATTTGAAAAATCTGTAAATACATATTCACAATACATAGCAACACCCAGACACCAGAAAAATACAAATGTAAATTACAAATATGTTTTTCGGGTGTGGGGATCGAACCCACGACCCTTCGCGCAGAAAGCAGTTGTGCTACCACTGCGCCAAGCTCTCGTCTTATATTAGTAACTACCGACCTGTCCACGCATCTATGATGCATGTATTATGTATATAAAAGTTCCTTAAGAATCACTCTATCTATTAAAAAAATGCATCAAAATCCGTTGCGTAGTTTTATAGATCCTTGCATGCATAGGGACAGACAACGGTAAGCAACTTTGTTTTATACTATGTTGATATTGAGAAATACGTGATACCAAATAAAAACACGTATAGCTAAATATAATAACATAAACATTACACACAATTTTGTATTAAGCTGCTCTGTAATGGGCCTATCAGATTTTATACTCGCTATTGGTTCAATGGAATTCGGATTGCTTTAGTTTCATCCAATATGGATATTATTGTTATTGCTGTTCCGGATATGGTAATTCTTAATGATATTATTATTCCGGTTAATTCTGGACACTAAATGAATGTATTATGCTAACTGGTAATGTTTTTTATATAAAAATAAACATGTTATATGTTTATTTTTATATCAACGGAGAACGTATGGTATAGAAATTAAACTCAAAAGTATCACAATAAATAAATAAATAAATATTTTCAGGACATTCATACACAGCGCCATCTAGTCCCAAGCTAAGCAGAAGCTTGTGTTATGGCAACTAGATAACGATAGATAACTAGATTACAATACTACGCAAATTGACCATCCTATAAGTATATTTAAGACTATATGCTTAAATATACTACTAATATCTTTGCTACTCTTACGTAACAACATTCATTATTCACATGATACTTTTACCCGGCTATTACAGTGTAGGTGTGTGTACCTAATATTTTCGGTGATAGTTTAGACACTGAACTGACAGATGTGGTAAAAATAGTAGTCATGCCTACTCTTGTTATGACATTTTGTTTTATGTACTTATAATGATCGTTAATAAGCTAAACGATGACATGAACAGCCTAAAATATATCATAGCTTAAGATGTTCGAGAAGGCATATAAAGACAGCTAGTAACACAATATTAACAACATATAACCCACATAGCGAGTACAGTAACTACTCTGTACGAAGCCATCTCTGTCCATACAAGCATAACTTTTTATGATAACAGCTAGGGTTACCACTTAAAAGTTTTAGTCATAGCATCTCTCAAGAGATACGAGCGTGGTTTACTGTGTCGCCTGTCATTACCCCGCATATTGCTACACTAAACTATTATGCTGGCGCTAACCCGCTTGGGAGTTTTATTTCGCGCCGGTTAAACTATAGCGTATGAAACTAAGTTGGTAATATCTTATGAAAATAATCCCTAAAAGGTATCCGGTTTAATTCTTTTATCAATTTAATTCTTATATCGTTTGAAAATTGAAATGTATTAAAATCGCTTTAGCTATATCTTGACTAAGTGTTATCTGAATAGGTTTAGTAATTCTTTCATGAAAGATTCTTCAAATATTTACTCATAAAAATAAAACAAATAATATGATAAAGGTACTAAAATATTTAAATATACCAACCTATATCATACAGAATTGTTCCAACAGATGGTATAGCATTTATTTCATCCTAACGATCGCTATTACATATAATTTAGAGGTAACTCTTTTGTTAGCGAAATGATTGTTTATGGCTTTATGCTAATATAATAGCGATTTTAAAGTATACCATATGCTGTCTTCATTCTGAGAAGTTCAGTCGATTGTGTAGAAAATAATCATACGTATGTATTTCTTAATATTAAAGTGTAAGACCTTTTTTGTTTTGGGTTGTTTCTATTTAATCTAATTTGTATTGGCGGGAGAAGCCTGATAATTGTTATTCTTATTGTATAGTTGTTTTACGCAACTTTTACGCAATTTATTTTGAAAACAAATTAAATATGTATGACCCAATATAAATATATAATATAAATAAATTAGACTTGCAATTGAATTTGAAAAAATGTTAAATGAAAAATCGCTTTCAAATAAATCATACCCGCAAGAAATACCATTTTTCCACTCTGTGCTTTAATTTGAAAGAACATTTAAATGACCCAGTGCTTAAAGTAATAGGTCTAACCAGGTCATTTAGGCACGCGACTTAGCATGACTCAAATGTGTACGATTTGGAAAAAAGATACAGAAACGCGTAGCGTGTTGAAAACTTTTAATTAAAAACTTAAAACTTCATTAAGTTGCGAGCTAGCGAATTATTTTTTTTATTTAGGTAAACTAATTGTGTCTCGCAATACCTAGGTTTCGACCTTTTCTGTTCGTTTCGTTTCTATAAAAAGCAATTACTAAAACTACTAAATTTATATAAAATATGTTCAGTAGTTAAAGACAACAGGCAAATAGAGATAATTTTTCATTTATGAATTTTGCTTATTAGAAGAGATTGAAAACTAAAAACGTCCAAATGGAGTTAAATATCCAAAATAACAATTTTATATTGACGTTGACGAGCTCGATCCCCACGTCGGAAAAATATATTTGTAATTTACGTTTGTATTTTTATGGGGTCCGGGTTTTGCTATGTATTGTATGTAAGTATTTACAAAAGAAAAGTATATATATGTAATTTATTCCGTTATCTAGTTGCCATAACACAAGCTTCGGCTTAGCTTGGAACTAGAAGGCGCTGCGTATAAATGGCCTGAAAATATTTATTTATTATTTATTTGTATATGCTTTTTGAAACTCGAAATATTTTTCACATCGAAGATCACTCATTCTGTGTTAGGCATGATTCACAAAATAAGTAATAATTAAAATTGAAAACTTCATAAAGTCGCGAGCTTCTGAATTAACCATCCAAATACGCTCCACAGCGGGTGGTATCCCGGTATACCGAAACGCAATAGTCTCATAAAGTAAAGGTTTTATAGGCTCAATTACGTTGACAGGCCAGTCCATGTGTTTCTCGGTCGGTGTCTTTTTGTTTGATAATTAAGGACGCTTAATAACCAAGATGTGTGGGGTTTTCGGCCCATATTAAAGCCGTAATGTTGAAACTGTCGCGGCATAATAAATGTTGTATGGGCTACATCAATTTTTTAGCCTGTTTAAAGTTGCATTCTTTGAAGTTTTTAATGTTTGAGTGTTATTAATTATAATGTAGTCTGAAATAGAAATAGCTTAGGATGTTATCGTCATACATTTTTGTACAAAAATTACAGATGATTTTAAGACAGATGGAAATTGTAAGAATAATAAAGCAATAAACACTGTATATAAAATGGTCATATATATTTTTTACACATAAATAAACTTTAATTATAAAGATTAATATTAATATAAAAAGTCAGACACGAAAATTGTAACAAAAATAAATCATTGAACAGATTAATATTTTAAGACAAGCTTACAACACATTTAGTAATATATAGTTCAATAAATACTATCTGTATATTTTTGAATTTTGCTTATTTTTAGCAGCAAGACCATACATATTGGGACATATTAAAGAAGTAATCTTCTTCAATATAAACCTTATGTTAATCCAAACACTATACAATAATGTATATTTCAGTAAATGGTGGCTGGAGTGCCTGGGGAACCTGGACTCAATGCCGCTGCAACGGGAGGGTGTCCGGTCAGCGTCGTACGAGAACATGTACGGAACCACATCCACTCAATGGCGGCGCGCCCTGCCAGGGACAGAGCGTGCAGAAGACGTCTGACTGCGTGCTGTGCCAGAGTGGTGAGTACACATATAGAGCATTACGTAAATGAGCACACACACACACACACACACGCACACATAAAAACCAACGTGTAAACAGACAATTAAAATCTTACTCTCATATTTTACCAATTATTATTAAATACTACCAATTATTATAAATAATACCTCGAGCCCCATTAACATCCACATCGGTACGATATCGCTTAGTAGAAACGAATTCATTAAATTATTAAAAAACATTTATATATCGTGTCATGTGATAAATAAATAATTTACAATTATAACATTAAAGATTGAAAAGAATGGCCTAAGACCAAATCACACAGTCACAAACTACACCACATCGTAATAAAAATGTGTTTTCTCAGCAATCATCCCTCTATATTTACCAAACTGAACACTACACGAAAGAATGAATAACTCCATCAGATAATTCATACAAATAACACTGATACACAGCATTTCCATTCTCATTCAAGTGTTAATGCAATTACAGTACATAAAGAGAAACGCAATTTCCCCACCCATATTAACTACCATTATGCATCGAGATTACTCCAACTAGTCTTTGAATATATTCATAATGAGTACTATGATTTATGATGTACGATTCAAGGTACCTTTAATGAGCTGGTCACTAATTATGTGTTATGTTTAATGCTTACCAAGATGGATATAATGTGGATCTGCAAATATACGATAACACACAACAGTTGTTGATTGGTAAGTATTTTAGTTATAATGGCTACATTTTTAGAGTTTTTGATAGTTTTGATATTAGAAAGTGCCTCATGAATCCTTTAACAAAAAAAAATAAAAATACATTTATTGATAAACTTTACAGGATTCACATATGCACAGCTTCCACAGGTTTCCTTGTGTTGTGAAAGACTGGCTCCTTTAACATTATCAGTTAGTTGTAATACATATTATTATGTTATATAAATATAGATATAAATATGTCAATGTGGAATTATGTGTGGATGTGTGTGTTTGTGTGTGTGTGGTCTTTACTTGAAAACATTTTTAAGGATTTGATTTCAAAAGATATTTTTTTTTAACACACTTTGTTACACATAACAATCTAAACATTATAAAATAGAATACATTGTGGTAAATGGCGGCCTAATCACTCAAGAGAGATCTCTTCCAGGCAACCAAGTTAGGACAAAACATACATAATAAACAATTAGGTGGCGTAGTGCAATTTTAAACAATAATAGTAGATTCATTACAAAATATGAACTACACATATAATACTATGTACTACTAATATGTGACAAAAGGAAATAAAATATAGAATAAAGGAGTTGGAAGGGAAAAGGGACCTCATTACTGTACGAAAAAGTTCCTCTAGAACAGTTTTAGATAGAATAGTCGACGGGAACGTTGTGATATTGAGAAACTTAATTTTCGGAACATTCTGTAGTGTGTCTTTTTGTATATAAGCTATTTTACGAACGTCAACACCTGGGAATAAAAACTGGGTTAATCGCCATACAAATCGGTAAAACAAAACGATCAAACCCACATTTGTAATGAGCACGTGCGCGAACAAAACGTTCTATATCTCAGATCTAATCATAAAACTCTTCTAATTCGGTAGGGCATGAAATTGTTGGGAGGGATTTCAAACAAGCGGCCCCCCGTGATGTGTGTGAGGCCCTGATATAAAATAATATATTGGTCACTATTTATTTCCATTCTTAACATACATAATTCAATCATAAGAAAAACAAAGCAGTCCTTTTCTTATATCTTGTTTTAATACTATTGCAAATTCTTCAAGACTAACCCATTATAACATATTATATAATAAGAGTAAGAACAAAACCATATAGTTCTTTGATACTTGCTACTTTGTCTAAAAAATAAGACATTATTATTCCGTAACAGATCTAACCTAACAATAGGTAAGTCAATCCAAACCTAAAATAATCCGAATAACTCAAAACAATAAACATTCAAAATTAAATATTATTTCAAATCTAAGGCCCCATAACCTGCCCAGTTGCTTTGAAGACGCGTCTGCATACATCAAAGAGAGAAGTTTTTCAAAGCCACCATAAAAATAGCTTGTGCGAAGTGTTCCGTACTCGGTACAATGCGAGAAATTGCTGTTACGATTGCCTAATATGCACATACGTTGATGTTTGTACGAAACTAGCTTCATATGGTGATTTTTGAAAGAAGTCTCCATCAAGACAAAACCTATTATCTAGTCAACGCTGTCAAAGGTTATCTCTTACAACAATCAGAAACTTTTTTTTTTATGTTAATTGAGGGTTGATGGCACCCATTGTAGCTGAGAGCTGTGTTACTTAATAATTAAATGTCCTAATGTTAGTTACTATGTAAATAATATCACAATAACAATAATATGAACAACACTTGTTAATTTATATCAAGAAAAGAATAAAAATATTTAAATTTAATCAACTTTTACTACACAATCAAGAACACAACCTACTTGTTAAAATCTTAATTATCTCGTCCTATATAGCTGGAAAATTAAGCCGTATTCATAGTGCAATTATATAGAATTTTCCCAACAATACGCTCGCTGACCGCTAAATCAGTGTGTTTCAACTAGTTGCGTATCAGCTATCCGGATACTTATACACGGATAACTGAAAACGAAGATCCGTATCCATTATTTTATTCTGGGTCATAATGTTTTACCTGACAAAAAATCGCGTCGTATTGTTTTAAGTAAAAAACCTTTACTCTTGTCTCCAAATACTCGTGTACTAATACTAATTAATAACTACGATATCTGTATCCTTATTGGAATCCGGAGACTAAATAACCGTATCCGGATCCGTATCAGCGAATATACATGTCTAACTATCCGTAACATCACTAGTTTTAACTATAAACCAGACCATCGCACACAATGAAAACTAATCAAGAATATTCTGGAAAGCCGACGGGACATTGTTCACACTAATTGCGAACACACGGCCGTGGAAAGCGTCCAATCTATTTATATTGTTTTTTATGAAAATTTATTTTCGAAATAGATTGTTCTAGTATTGAAAGGAACAATGTAACGGACATTTTATAATTAAAAGGATTTTCTTTATTATGTCATGTCGTTTATTTTTTTTTAATTATCTGTAGGTACGATGCTTAGTATTTTTTTAATCCTAAGCTTATATATACTTTCCCAAGTTCAATAAAGCTCTAGGTATGTTAAGGAGTAAATCACTTCATACAATCACTATCATACGAGTATATAAGGTACTTGGGCCGATTTTTTGAATTATTATATAATCAATAAAGCTACGTGAATAATGTATATTTTTTAAGTAAATATCTTATAGTTAGGTTTAGTAAGTTTTATTTTTAACCGACTTCAAAAAAGGAGGAGGTTCTCAATTCGTCTGTATGTATATATTTTTTTTTTTGGATAAGTAAAACAATAAGTGTTTGTTTGGTTAAATCGATATTGTATAGATTGTTGTAGCATTTACTTGGTACCGACGTCTAAATTATAAAATAACTAGCTATTAAATCATTTCTATATACTAAATGAAAATGCGTATTACTTTGTGGGAAGCAAATTTATTTTTTGCTTTTTAGTTTGAAGTCGGTTTATTTTTTGTTAAAAATTATTTTATTACTTTTTATGTTCATGTTTATATTAGAATAGTAGAATGATTTGAAAGTATCAATACCCCAGAATCGGTTATTAACTCAAGTTAAACCGTGAGTTAAAACAAGCAGTAGTGTATTTAGTATATCAGTGGCTGAAAAATATCTACCGAACTCATTAACAAAATAACTACAATGTATCCACGTCAAGACTTCCGCTCGTTCTAGAGCCGTTCCGTCTCATTACTGTAATGATAATTTATTTTGACGCAATAAAAACTATAGCCCTTAACATTCTAACGAACCAAGATTGATTTATTTGTGCGCATTTTTTACCCAAAAAGTTTCTAAAGTCAAAATTTAATTTTAATATTATTATATATATAGCATTTTAATAGATTTATGTTTAAAAAAACCTTATTCAACTAACTGTGCTTAAACTTGATTTCGAAATTAATGCAATATGTACATGTGAAATATTATTGAGAATATTATTTTTAGAATTGTTCGAATACGAACATCCGTAAAAAACGGAAGCATTTTTCTTCCTCAAAAATTTGAAATTTAATTTATTTAAAGTATACTTAGAATTTTTAAGAAAATTCGAATACGTTTGATGGCTGCTTAAGACTTAGCATTAAAATTTTTATCTTGCATATCTTAAACATTTCTATAAACAAAACAGTAATACAAAATTCTGCATCATCTTAAAGCCAAATCCAATGATTCCTTGATATTTTTTTATTCTTAAAAACTTGAAATATGTTCTTGTTCTAACGAAGCGGGAGTGATTTATGCGTGAACATTAATTAATAAGACTCACACGAACGCGTTGTTCCTCCCACATGGGGTGCGGTGTAAGGACTGAGCAATCAGAATATATTCGTATTATAAGAACTATTTAACCGACTTTGTAAAAAGGAAGAGAGTATGCAGTTTAATCGTAAGTTCTTTCTGGTTAATGGTTTTCAATATATTATGTCGTTAGGATATGCCAACTAAAAAAAACATGATTATCCTTTTTAGGTACTTGGCCCGTGAAAAAAAGTGCTTATAATATTTATAAATGATTAATAACACTAACGTTTTTGTGATCAAAACGCTTAAACGCTTTTGATTAAAATTAGTACATATACAATTTATAGGACTTGACTCTTATCGCAAAAAAGTTGGTGTAACTTATAAAATTTGTATTTTTCATACTACCTAAACCAATTTGATAAAGTCAGGAGGCAAAACTAGCTTATATTAAACTCTATATAAAAATAAAACAAACATCGTGACATACAACAATTGTTTAGTTAATTAAAATCAAAAATCTACCAGGACAACATAAACAGCAGACAGTATCGCTGTACTGTAACAAGTCCGAGTACTTTTTTACAAAGGCAATTTATCTCAGCCTTATTTTAATTTCAATTTACAAAGCACTGTGTTAAGTTGTTTGTGTTGTAGCAATTATTCATATTAGATGTACCCTCGCGGATAGCGGATAGTTTATTTTTGTTTGTTTTCCTTACGACTATAATCCTTGCTTTGTAAACAAATAAAGCAATCTTGGTATTTAATTTCATACTGGATGGAATTTCGAATTGTTTCTAGTAATACAAATGTTACAAGTCTGTAAAGATATGAAGGTAATTGTTAGTTTTAGCCTCAAAAACTACTGAACACTGATATTACATGCATGTACTGTTTGACCCAGTATTGTCACTTTAAAAACAATTCGTTAAAGTTTCGGTTTTGCATTAATAAAATATTAAATTATTTGATGAATCTGTTATTCTATTAAGTTTTATCGGCGCTTGGTTTAAAATAGATCGAAGTATATTTAATAACGAAAACCAATCAAAACTCTTTTTATAAACTGTAAGAAACTTTTCTTATTGAATTGCTTTCAATTGAGTTCAAATAAAAGCATAATATAATACACACATACAATAATATACTCCAATCGAATTGAGAAAACTCACCCTCTTCTTAAAATCGTTTAGAAAATGACTGAATAACCTAAAATTTTCATCTCAACAATCGAATCTTATCTTTATGATAGTAAAAGTTTCGTTGGTCATTTTAAACCATTTATTGCAATTTAAAGTACCCCCACGCAATACTAGAAAGTTTGCATATAATGTATCATAGCTGTCTTGAATAATTATCACATAGATTTTATTATTATTCAAAATCCAAATCACTATCAAGTTTCATATGCATTTGTTAATATTCGTTATTGATATAAACAGCTGGCTGCTATAACTCATATCGAATTCGCAAATGGGCCGATCGCATGATCCATATTAATGAAATTGCATGCTATCTGGATCGATTCGTTTTGTGATATTTTTATAAGCTCCGCCAGTGGTTATTCAATTAAGGAATATGTTGGGTGCAGGGTTTATTTTCTAATCTCGTTAAAGGTTCTCTAATACTTTTTACTGAATGGCTAACTGGTTGCTAAAGAGGGGCAAGTGAATAGATAGAACAATAGACCTTTGAAAAGGTAAATAAGGTCTGTGTCAATGTATATGTAATGAAATAACCCTTTGTATCTTTTTTATAATAATTACTGTTTTCTTAAGACACAGATTAAGCGTTCAATATAAAAAAAAGAATATTAAGAGCTCTTTCCATATAAAGACGTCGAGTGTATTCGGCAGTTTAAAAGAATTATTACTCTACTATAAAAATGATAAAAATAAATTTATTTTCTAACCACAATGTGCATAATGAAAGGAAAATACAGTGTTCATAATTTTAGTAACATGGTGGGAGACTGGTGCCTAAACTAAGCTTTTGACCTGTATTTCAGGACACCAGGTCTCCCCCCAACACGACACAATAAAAAGATCATAACATAATGAGAAAAAAAGAAAGAAACTAAAATAATATATTGTGCTGACAGAAAGTTATACGTCAGTTTAGAGGGGGTGTTAATAAGTGTGTGTGTGTGAGTATGGAAAGTATATCTTTAAGTATAATCAATATACAAAACATAAAACTATAACAAAACCCTCAAATACTCACAAACGACTGACATATACGTCTGACGATAAAAACATTATTCACGAGATATTGTGCGTTCCCAAAACGACGGCAAATTGAATTATGTACAGGCTTTTATCTCCCAAAAATAACATCGCAAACGAAGGCCTACATATTTAATAAGCGTCTCGTTATAACTATGTATACAGTACACAAGGGCAGCCTAAATCTGTTAGACATTCATTATTTATAACCTGGTTGAGTATTCCAAGATTATGATCATGTAAATACTCCTAATAGGTGTATGATGAAGTCAAGATCAAACGAAAAAAGACTATAGAGCCTTATGTAATGTAGTACTACTTTGAAAGATTTTCTACGGTTTTCATAATGAAAGGAGAAGCAAAAGACACCAAGTAGTAATGTTTTACAACACAGAAGTTCGAGTAGTGAATCTTCGAATTGGGTCCCTTAATTTAAATTAATCTTTAATTATTCCTGTAATTATATTTTAGTGGTGGCTTTCAGTAAGAGTTCTGATGACTACCTTAACATAAACTAACATTTCATCTATAACCTTCTAAAAAGGAGATTGTACTCATTTAGACCATACTTTTTATTTTCGAACTTTCGACTGCATGAACCGACTTCGATAATTCTTTATTAATTAAGGTAGCATTAATGATAATATTATAATATATAAAGTATTAAATGTATCTGTTCATATAGTTATCTTTATTTAAATTATGTACTAAAGAGATATATATATATATTTGTTAGCGTCTCCCGGCGGTGGTCGGTGGGGCAGCTGGACGGAGTGGTCGGAATGCGGCTCCGACTGCCGACAATCTCGTCGAAGATCGTGCGTTGGAGACACTTGTTCCGGCGCCCAGGTCCAGCACGCTGACTGCATTGGCGACTTCTGCGGAGTTCATGGCGGTAAGTACATGTACTTCAACTAGAATTATATTAAACAGCAGTTAAAACGGATAAAACATCAAATAGTCAATTTCAAATATTTTTTTTATTCTACTAGGCTACATAATATATTAATACGTTTGAAATGACATGGTGTTACAAGAAATTCATAACTCTTTTTAAATATGTATTAAACACAATATACAATTGTAATTAATGTTCATAGCAAAACGACTATTGCAAAATTCATACAAAAAATATTTTTTGTGAGTAATTTTCTTGTCCATACTCCCGTGTAGAAGCAAATACCCTAGCACATAGTTTCTGGAAATTTTCTGGACAATGTATACCTCGAACGTTGCAGTAATATACCTTTTAGTTTAAAGCTCCTTAAGTGTGCAAAATGCCAACGTAATACCTGACGTCGGCGAAGATTTCCTGGATTAGTTGCGATGTTTATAGCGCATGGTTCACGTATGACTTGATACAAGTAATACCGAGGAATATTATTATAAATCTTTTAAGTTCATTGTAGTACTATTCATTGTTAAAAGCTAGTTCATATTTTTGGCGTCTGTAAGATGAAATTTACATATATTTATTCTCATTATTATTATTTGGTATATTTCATAGTACCTACTAGTATTCTACCTACTTATTTATAATAACTACTATTTAGGTCAATGGGCATACATCATTAATTAAAATTTAAAACCCCGAACTTCGCATTTCATACATTTCAAGCTGTACAAGAGCATATTAAAAACTAGGTCATATTATGAATGAATGCAGTAAATATGAAAAACGGTATTCTCGATATATTGTTTCGGATCTCGTTACGTTCGGTACGTAATGGAGAAAAATATATTGTTTCCTTTCCTACCTACGCGTTTTATTGTTAGCGTAAAATATTATATTACGCTGACTACTGACTACGTATTGCAAAATTTAATTATATTTACTATTTGCATTAGGGTCATTGTGATATTTTTAAAGTTATTGGTTGATCATTCTTCTTCGTGCCATTTTACAAAATGACGGGCTCACTCGATAGTAAATTACCGAAGAGTAGTAACTTAAATTGTAATTAGTATTGGTCTATTTTTTATATTTCATAATAAATAAATAATATTTTGAGATACAGAATAATTAGGTACATTTTAATATAAATATCCGTATTAATATTTGCAAATATAATTCACATTTCTAAGAAAATTAATCAATGCTGCATTTAAACACATTTCATTTCCAACGTATCGTATTCGAGATCTCCAAGTTATGAAACAGAGACATGTTAATTAAGCTGATTCTATGAAAGGACGGATTCGTTCGGCCAGATGCCTGTTTAAAAATAAACTTCCTTTTCCGCGCCCATAACTATGGTATACCGTATACGTCATAACTGGCTATCAGTCGACCCACCGACGTACTTGGATCTATACCTTCAGCAGTCAAAATTTTATGGACCGAATTACGATAAGAAACACAAAGGACCCGACACTGGGCGGGCTAGTTTTAAAAATCTGATATTACGGGCCGTGACCATCTGGGCACCATACTATATATAGACAGACCTACACTTTTATGGCGCACTTACGTAATGTTATCTCTATATGTTGGTAGGTTGTTCTAATAAAAATATAACTAGAGTTTCGTGGTTTCCCCGCTTTATCTAACACGAAATGTTACATAGTATCAAATCGGCATAATGAATAATAATAAAAAAGTGGATCATTCATTATAATAAAAAGTTACAATCAGGGAAACATTTAAACACAAATACATATAAATTTCAAATTTGAGCATTTTTCCAAAACTGAAATTAAATAAAATCCAAGCGTTTGCCGCTAGCTCGCAAGCCAAGAATCTATTTTCTTTTTGAACTTGTACTTTATTGAGATACGAAATGGCTAGCTGTACAAGATTAGTCGTAAAGATT